>JAPYYV010033453.1:0-10525 GCA_030522625.1 Copidosoma aretas | reverse complement strand
GCTCTAGGGGGATGTTGAGGGGGTGTTTAAGGGTTTTTTTTACATTTTTTGTTAGGTTAAAATCACAGAGAAATATTAAGAATATTACTTTATTTTGTGGGGGGGATAGGGGGGGTGGGGGCCTTCAATAATAGAATGATAATTACGTCCACATTAAATATTATACGTTTTTGTGGGGATAGTAGGGGGGGGGGGGGTGGTGATAAAAAACTTTGAATTACCCGAAACACGGAAAAATTAAGAGAATTTTACCTTATTTCGTGGGGGGATGGAGGGGGGCATTGGCGGATGTGGGGGGGGGGGGGGGGGGATAGGCCCACCAAAATAACTGTATAATATACCCTGGGAAAAAAAACGTTAAATTTACGCGTTGAGCACGGTAGATTCTACTTTGTTCCAATGTAACTAATGGCGCTGTTGCTGGGACGGAACGACCCAAGTAGATCTGACCGAACCTATTAAGTTAAAAATACTGCACTGACTGCATCGTATATGTAAATATACATCGTATACCGAAGTACCGAAGTAGAAACTACCGGGATCCCCAAGTAACAGCAATGGCTCCACCAGTTACTGTGGGACACAGTAGAATCTACCGTGTTCCTCGCGTAAACTTGACGTTGTTTTTTTTTTAGTGTGGGTAGATATACACACATATTTTATAAAAATTTTTTTTTAATTTAACCCTAATAACTTGATATTGTGTGATATAAATCATATCGACTGTATAGCAAAAGTCTACGAAAAAGTGAAAGGAACCTCGTTCCGACCGGGAGTCCATAGATACCTCAAGACATTTTTTTTTTTAATTTGCATAAAATTATTACTCGTTATATCAGCTATTCTGATTTTGTAGTAGCAAAAAAAAAAAATTTTAATAATGTGAAATTTTTTTTTTCAAAACGCTTGCTTAAAAAAAGTTTACTTTTGAAAGTTTTAAAACGTTTTAAATGTCTACCGCTTGATGCAAGGGGGGAACAAAAAAACCGTTTAACAAATGTTAAAAAACCATGTTTTTAAGTAATTAAATCGTTTTACATTTCCAATTTTAAAGTGAATAAAACGTTTTTAACACGTTTGATGATGTTGGTTAGTTATCAAGATCTGACAAATACAAATGGAATCTACGGGACTTCATGAATAACTCATAGATTTTTTGTGATGATTTATCAACAATTTTGTGAGTACTAGCAAGTTGAAAGTAACATATCACTTCGCAGCGATATGCTCTCAAATCAATACGGCACTTGACGCTTAATCCTGTTAAAGTAAGCAAATACTAGTACAACGTAGTTCAAACCAGCATGTTGGAACTTACGATGGGCTAGAACTGTACTATTAAAGCCTTATGGGGAAAACCAGTCATAAGATTCTCTGTTAAATCAATGCACGACTTATTTGTTTCTTGAAGTATTACAATTATTAATTTACAAAGCTTTTTAAAAAAAGAATTTGTTGAATTAATTTTTTTAACCTGAGTATGACCAAAACAGATGTTTTCCACGATTTTTGTAAATAAATTGATTTAGTGAAGAATCTGTGGCGGCCATTTTTAATTTTATGGAAACGAGAAATTCTCCACATATAGCTCTCCAATGCAGGATCTAGGACCACTTATTTTAGCCCATGTAGACCCCAATATGATTAATGCAGCAAATTTTACATATGTTTTGATTAAAAAAAATGTGGTTCCCGTGGTTTGGCCCGCCATTTTAAATTTTATGGCGAACAACAGCCTTCATCGGATTTTGTAGCCAAAAAATTATTTTTTGCATATTGATTTTAAAAGGAGAATCCTAGACGTTTTACTGAAGCCTTTGTAGACCCAAATCTGATTTATGTAGAAAGTTTTACAATCGTTTAATTAAAAAATGATGGGTCACGTGACTTAGGCCGCCATTTAAAATTTTTTTGGCAAACAAAAAGATTTCACATTAGCTTTCTAAAGTGGGATCGACGACCTTTTATTCAAACCTTTGTAAAACTAAATCTGATTGAGGACGTTCATTACAAGTTGAATTTTCTGATAGATTTTGCTGAAAATTTTAATAAACATTGGTATCGACTTTGGAATGTCTCATGTAAAATTGCATATCATTTTACTACACCATTTTTAAGATAATAAATAGTTAAAAAATGGCAAATAAACATTTAACCTTATGGAGGCTTTACAAGAAAATCGACTTTATAGGAAAATGGTCTATACAATTTGGACAATTTTTTTTTGCATGACCATACAAGAATGATTATGTTTAATTGTCAGAGGGATCCACTAGCTACTTTTGTAATGAAATAAAAGAAACAGTGCCAGACGCATATATATATAGGTATACTCATGCCTGCAAAACAGTTGACGGCGCTGCCGCATGCTCGCTCCCCCCTCACTGCACTCTCTACATTTCCCCTCTGACTGTGATGAACGTCCTAACTCAAGCAAGTTTACATTAGATTCGATGAAAAAAAAGTGAGTCACGTGGTTAAGGCTGCCATTTCGAGTTTATGGCGAACAAAAAATTTCTTTAATACAGCTAAAGTAAAATCAGAGACAATTCATTAAGGCCTTCGTAGACCTAAATCTAATTGATGCCGAAAGTTTTATAATAGTTTTACTCAATAAAAAGTGTCAATCACATGGTTTAGGCCGCCATTTTGGATTTTAAAGCAAACAAATAATTCTTCACATATTGCTTTTGAAAGAAGGATTCAAATCTTCCCCTGAAAGTCTTCGCGTACTTGAATCTGATAATTGTAGCGAGTTTCGCAATCGTTTTATTGAAAAAAAAGGTTTGGGTCATGTAGTTTAGGCAGCCATATTGCGACCAAAATTTTTCTTTATTCGAATCAATACACGGCGTTTCAAAATATAAAAACTAAGCTACATTTTTTGCCTTTGTACGCTTTAAGAAACCTTAACTAATATTGGGGAGCATGGGATCTCCGTAGCACGTGGAATACCCCATATATATATATATATACGAGCCAGGCTCTGACTCATGCGCGCTACGCGCGCCGACCCCCTCTTTTGACATGCATTATGGACTAGATGAAGGAAAAAGTTTCCCATTTTTTATTATTATAATTTATTTTGATTATTATGATGTTTCAAAGAGGTTGTTTTGAAACAACAATCGAAATCAAAAGTTTGGTAAAAATGTTCACTACGTATGTAATAATTAATCATGAATATTTCAATTTCATCTTAACATTTGAATGCAAAAAATTTCAAACACTTTGAAATCAGATGACAGTAAAGTACCGAAACATGGTCACTTACACATATATGATGATCAAGAAGCCCTTCAACAGAGATTAAATTCAAGTCAAAACAAAAATTTAATTGCAAAAATTAAAAAACTTTGACAGAAACCATGAAACAAAATCCTATTTCTAGAAACTATAAAAATTTAGATCAAACTGCAAGTGTGGAAAAACTTCCTAATTACAAAATGATTTTTTTGAGAAAAAGTGGTAATCAAAAGCATACATACAATAAACCTTTAACAGGAAAATGTGTTATCCTGTTGTAGAAAAAAATAATATAATCATTATAATTAGAGACACAATTGAATGCTCATTTCCTTGGGATTTATTAAAAATTTTGAAATTAAAAAAAATATGCTTTCTATCAAAGATAAATTTTCAAAAGTGTTACTTAATGTTGGTGAAAAAAAGATTGAGACATTTGAAATCCCTAAAATATGAAAAACAAAAGATGTATGATCAAAAATATTTAAGTCAGTAGACAATTTTTCAATGAAAAGTGGTATACTTACTTCTCACAATGAATACACATATTTCTTAAATAATAAAATTTGAAATTAATAGGAAGGAAACGTGAAGACGTATGATAGTATTAATCATGCAACTTATAAAGTTGTTGACAAATCTAACGATAATATTTATATTAATTTTCCGATGGAAATTCTAAATAGTATTCGTGAGGGTCCACCACCTCATGAACTTATTTTGAAAATTGGAGCAATTGGCATGTTATTAAGAAATCGATGTATATCTGATGGTTTATATAATGGTGCAAGATTAAAAATAAGAAAATTATTAGATTATAATATTGAAGCAGATATAGCAACTGGTGAAAAAATTGGTCAAAGAGTTTTCATATCAAAAATTATATTAAATACTGGAAACACACCTTTGTTACCATTCATTTCATACAGAAAGCAATTTCCCTTAGTTTTAGCTTTTGCTATCAAATAAATCAGAAAGTCGAACTTTCGACAGGGTCAGTCGATACTTGACAAAACCTTGTGTGATTCATTAAAGAAATAAAGTTCTCTATAAATATTTTTCCTTCATTTAATATTATTACAAGATATGATGAAACAATATTTTATAAATCGTAGTTAAGTTAAAGATAATATATATTTTTAATTTACATATATTTATTTTAAAAAAAATTGACTTTAAATGTATATAGTTTTAAATGATTTAACTTTTCAAAATTTTCAACAATACTCATTTTTACATGATTACTTGAATAGAATAATATTAACGTTTCCACGAAATATTCTTAGTTTTTTTTTGGTAGGGGAGGTGATTAAAAATTTTTAATTTCTTGAAATCACGGAAAAATTAAGAGAATTTAACCTTATTTTGTGGAGGAGGATGCAGAGGGAGGGTTTGGGGGAGTCATATAAGTCGCGTGGGGGGTGTTTGGGCTGTGGTCGGGGGTAGTGGGAAGGCGTTGGGAAACCTTACACATTTTATGTCGGATTTAAATCATGGACACATATTAAGAATTTTACCTTATTGTGTGGGGTGGGGGGCTCAAATAATAGAATAATTATAACGTTTCCACGAAAGATTCTGAGTGGTGGGTGGGGGGGGGGGGGGGGGGGGGGGGGGGGGGGGGGGGGGGGGGGGGGGGGGGGGGGGGGGGGGGGGGGGGGGGGGGGGGGGGGGGGGGGGAATGCACGGACAAGCCTACCAAGTTAAATATATAATTCAGGTAGATTTATATGTATAATAATCGGGGTTCGCCCCCTGCACGCTCCGCGTGCCAATACCCATATTTCATTATTTCTATTTTTATGTTTGAGTATCTAATACAAGAATTTATTCTTGCAGAATTAAATAAATAAAACTTTGTAAGTTTCATGTGGTTTTCATATATCTTTATTCCATATCAAAATCACATGAAACATAGTTTTATTTGATACTTTGTTTCATTATAGGTTTGTATCAAGTAACTGCCATATCAATTGACTAAATATAGTCGATACATGTAATAAGTTCATAGATTTAGTAAATAATTATTACTCATTACATTCTAACCAATGATTCTACTCGGTATCTCCGCTTAATATTGATACACATTCATATGTCTATAATATTTATAAAACTATTATTACTACAGAAACAATTTAAAAAATTGTTTATAAATATGATTTAATAAGAGGATAACATTTTGAAATCATTACTTAATATTAGTGAAGAAAAAATATGTATCTATTTATTTACGTACATATTTTTACATCCTTTTGAATTCCCCTTTTTTATGTCATAAATTTTCAAAATTAATGTCCTCTTAAATAAAACCTAATTTACAATAGTATCTGAGACAAAATGGATTCAATAGAGTTTAACATCAATCATCTTTATATATTTATATAGGAACATGTGAGAATTACTTTTTACATTGACATATTATTTGAATTTTTAACGCATAACATGATGTTCCACGTTAAAGCTTCTTTCTGCATTCCTTCATTTACGTAAATTTTTGAAAGATCTTATATATTTACATAAATCATCTACAGGTTCCCATATAATATGTTAATCGCTCCATCCTGCATATCTTTCCATTATCTGCTAATCCTATATTTCTGACTGATATTATTGTTTCCGTGGATTATTAGTTTTCCTCCTGGAACGACTTCTGTGTGGTTCTAAATCCACTTATCGTCTATTTCCTCTATAAATTGACTAACGTGTACCAAGCTTAATAGGCACCCTTGCCCTACCCCTTTTAATGTTCTGAATAAATTTGTTAGCTTCTGGCCTGTAAGTACCTGTCTTTTGTGCATTTATAGATTTATTTCAATATTTTTTCTAATCTCTCCCAATCCAATTTCTATTCTTTCTAATTTCACCCAGAAAATTTCTCTATCGATCGTAACAAATGCTGTTTTCAAGGCTACAAATACATCATATGATTTATTGCCCCCTCAACTTAGTTTATTTTTAATTAAACTATTTAGTACACAGATATAGTCCCTTGTTCTTCTTTTTTCTCTGAGTCCAGCCTGGCTTTCCATTAATATCTTACACTCTTATACCTATTTGTTTACTCTTTCAGCAATTATAATGGCAAATATTTTAAATGTTACATTTAACAACGCAACTACCCTGTAGTTTTGACGTCTCCCTACTCCTCGCAAGCCTTGTAAATTGGATAGATTCTTGCTATTTCCCACCCTCCAATAATTTGTCTTTCTGTCCATAACCTTTTAAGTATGTTTGTTGATTGAATTATAATTATCCAAATGATAGGCAGATATTTGAAACATTCCTCCACAATACCATCGTCTCCTACGGCCTTTACGTTTTCTATTTTCTTTCAAACTTACTGTTATTTAATGATCGATATAGTCTTGACAAAACTCTCCCGGACTTTGCTGTCGATTCCTATACTACTTTTTCGTTTTTCGTATAACATGCCTAATTGTTGTCTCCTAACAAATTTTTAAAGTGATTCTCCTATTACTCTTTATACTACTTTTTTCGTTTTTCGTATAACATGCCTACTTGTTGTCTCCTAACAAATTTTCGAAGTGATTCTCCTATTGCTCTTCATTTTCTCCCATGCTATTTTTTTCGAATTGAATATTTCAATCGCTTTCCGAAACTCACTTAAATTTTTGCTTTCCTCTACTATGCTTAGTTTTTCATCGGCTTTATCAATTTTTCAATCTACAATAATTATTTTTAACCTCTTTTTTTCAGACTTTATCTCAATTTTTATACTCTCTTTTTTATTTTTTACCATTTTTTGAGTTCACTTGTAATCTTCCTTTTGGCTCAATCATTCTGAAATCCTGTTTATAAATTTTTCAATTTTTTTCATCTTTTGAATTAACCATTTTTAGTTCCGTTGCTATCTCTGTAATCACATTAGCTAAGCGGTCCCGTTTTTCTATGATACGTATTGCACCTTGGTCAATTATTTAATTCAAACATTTTTCTTCTATGTCTTTTAGTCTGTTTGAATACTCATATTTTTTACTTTATTTCCATATTTATATTTTCTGATAAGCTCCTGCATCTGTTCCTTTCTTTTTTCTTCGTATAATATTTCCAGCGATTTTAAAGGTCATTGGTAGATGATCACACTTACTTCGAGTTACCACTTGAAGTTTTAACACCACTACAGGCTTCCGTCTTTATCTCTAATACAAAATTACAAGCGATCTCTCCTCTTCTCCTACATAAGTTATACACCCGTTCCAATCTCCACTTGTATACCCATTGTTTATCACTAATCCTAAGATTCAGCACAATTTCGAAACTTTTACGCATTCACTGTTTAGATAGTTATCCTCTGACTTTCTTTAGCTACAACCATAAGGGTATGTTTCTCTTATCTCGTCTCCTATCCTATCATTTGAATAGCTAACTATTAGACTTCTGTCTCCGTCAACCACTTGGTTCAGATTATAATAAAATAACATTTCAAAAGAACATTAAATTTACTGCACAGATTTTTTAAATAATGTTGTGGTTTCAGAGCAACTTTTTGTAAATTTATAAATCGGTTATATTTTATGAAAACAATTTTAAAAACAATAAAAATAGGGCTTCATCCGACTGATTTATAAATGTCACAACTTTACGCGAAAGGTTTGCCGAATTTCATGAACCTAATGCGCCCGTGCCGTAGCAACGCCTCTTGGGTGGTGTGGAAATCAACTGACTAAAAAATTATTTCATAAACACATTAGTATAACTGTATATATTTTTTGGCTGTTTTTTCTGAAATAATATTTCATCAATACATTAGGTATACTTTATAAGTTTTTTGACTGCGGGAAAGCGTGGGGAGGGGGAAATAAAAAAAAAGTACGGGAAAATCAAAAGAATTTTCCCTTTTTTTGCGGGGAAACTGTGTGGAAGGAAGCAGCTAAGGACGTATGGAGGAGAGTGGGGAATAAAACTTACAGCCCAACACAATAAAACTATAAAATATAGGAAGATATATATAACGTGTTTAAGTAGCAACCGTTGCTCGCCGATGAGAACACTAAGGCAAAGCGAATGGTTCGTGGGCGGTAGTGCAGATAGGATGCATTTGCAGTGTTGTTAGGGGCTGCGTGAACTCTGTTTTCGAGGTAGTCGGTGACTGATAGTGGAGGAGGGCTGCGTTAGTGGTAGAGTATAGGGACGTGCGGGGGGTCAGGGGGTGGGGGGCTACGGAGGGCTGTGGCAGGAGTGTAGGGGGGTCAGTAAAAACAAATAACGATTTTCAAAACATTTAAAACTTGAAGAAATTAGTATGTAAATTATCTTTGACATTTCGTCTTGAAGAAAGACGTGGAAAATCATTATAATATTTTGTAACGCACAGAAAATTTTTTAACTCTCAAATCTTTCTCTCTTATACTTAGTCAGACATTCTAGTGGATAATTTTATAAAAAGCTAATTAATGGATGATGTTTATGACTCCAATAACAGCAGGCACGACGAATTTCAATAAATAATGACACCAATGGCTATTGCTGTTAAATAATACACTTTATTCCCCTGACGACGTTTCTCTCCTCTTTGGTAAGGAGCCTTTTCAAGTCCTAGGTATAAATATATATATATGTGAGCAATTGCAAGAGGTATCACTAATATAATCCTCACATCTGAGAAATAAGTTATTCTGTTTGGAAAATCAAACACGTCTATACCCAACGAGGGCACTACGTCAGATGATTAATAATACATACAGTCAAACATTACAGAGTATGTATAAAGGAACACAAGATACTGTCAAACATTACAGAGTATATGGGACGGAACAGCAAAAAAAGAGGTCGCTCCTTGTATTTCATATTCTCGCGTTTTTGTTCTGTCCCATATACTCTGAAATGTTTGACTTTATCTTGTGTTCCTTCCTATATACTCTGTTTGACTGTATGTATTATTAATCATCTGACGTAGTGCCCTTGCTGGGTATAGACGTGTTTGATTTTCCAAACAGAATAACTTATTTGTACGTTTTCCGTATTATTATTTTTATGAATATTTGATTTACTCAGATGTGAGGATTATATTAGTGATACCTCTTGCAATTGCTCACATATATATATTTATACCTAGGACTTGAAAAGGCTCCTTCCCAAAGAGGAGAGAAACGTCGTCAGGGGAATAAAGTGTATTATTTAACAGCAATGGCCATTGATGTCATTATTAATTGAAATTCGTCGTGCCTGCTGTTATTGGAGTCATAAACATCAGTCATTAACTGTCTGCGCTTTGGCTGCAAGTCGGTGTTGTTGTTATTGCTTGAGGTTACTTCATCACATCACTGTTGTGTTTCTTAGTATCTACATACTATGAAGTCCAATATTGACCCTGACTTATTATTACTGTTGAAAAGTAATCTGCACATTAATTTTATGTGTATTTTGAAATTGATACAGAAAAATTATGGTTTTCATATTGGAAAAATTCTACATAAGTTATATAATTTAAGCTATGAATTGAAATGTACAATAAAAAGATGTAAATTCTTTGTATTGTGTAGATTTTACAGTATCGCACCTAAGCACTCAAATGGTATCACTAAGTCTATTGATCGGTTATACTTCCACAGCAACATCAAAAAATCTAAAATAGCGCTTACAACGCCTAATATAAGAAAAAAGATTTTACAACTTGTAATAAACGATCTATACATTTATAAAGATTTTGTTTCCAATAAACTAGACTACTATAAAAGAAAATTATTACATCATATTGATTCCGAGCTCTTTACACTAATTGATAAATATTTTTTTCACAAAATCAGTATCAAAATAAAACAATTAGATTATGATCTAAATAAAAAATTGACAAAGTTATATGTGGATACACACCACATTTAAATAAATTTCAATAAAAGGTTTCTAGAAAAAGTGTATGAACAAAATAATTTTGATAAGTTTGTATATGAAAAGTTTGATATAAGAATATCTGATATTAATACTGTAAAAAATAACTAGGTAAAAAATATCAGTGATGTCAATATTCCCTCAGATGTCATTAACACATTTCAACTAGGTAAACAGTTTAACTTTTGTATGGACATTGATTACAAGCACAGTATAGAAACCTTTAAAGCTTTTAATAATATATTTTGTAGTGATAAAATTAAAGACAATGTTCTAAATACATTGCACAATACCAAAATTAGTATTAAGAATAAAAAGTTGAGTAAGATTAATCGTTTATTGAAAATAAATACAGATAACACTTATAAGTTTTTTAAAGAAAATAAGGAATTGTTAGTATTGAGTGCAGATAAAGGTGGTGCTCGTGTTA
>JAPYYV010033433.1:0-13218 GCA_030522625.1 Copidosoma aretas | reverse complement strand
GACCAAACAATCGCATGCAACGGCACATATTCGTCCATAACGCGCGGAATATAGACAGACCCACGTAAGTGCAGACCTTCTTACCTACATATACAAGCACGCGCGTAAATTCAAGCGCGTGTCAAATTAAATTACAGAGCGCTGAGCCGAGCAGCTCCTTTTCCCCTCGTGTACGCGGCACCGGCTGCGATTGGTATCTCTCGCTTCTACTCTGGCTGGAAACTCGAGAGGTGGCATATCGAACGAAAAGAGGGGGTCGATGTAGTTGGCTGGTCTGGTTCTTCTTTTGGGTAAGTATAGATATAAGGGCTTACGAGTGATCGGCGCGTGGATCTTTCGTTACCTTTTGGCAAATGTTGATTTTTCGGATCAGCTTGGGTGGATTCATCTCAATTTTTTTAATAAACCTCTTGGGAAAGGTAAATGGTCGAGATGGGATGTGCATGTTTGCATTGCGATTACCAAATCGTGCGAATCTTCACTTAAGCTTGTACGAGCTAAAGTGAACCCTGTACTCGAGTTGTAGGTGTTTCGAAGATAACAGAAGATTGATCAGCGAACAAATCGATGAATTAAGAATGTTGTTTGCAAGGACTTGCTTTAAGGATATGTTCGCGGAATCTTCGTAAAGATCAGTGCAGGAAAAGGGATATCTTATTAGTTAGCCATATCGGGCTCTTTCTCTCATTAGCTAAACATGAAAATGTAAGTACATAATTAGTTTCTTTCTAGTGCTCAAACGTTGGTAAACTTAAGGTAGCTAGTAATCGAAGGTAATCTCGTAAACTGAGCAACATTTAAGGAGGTTTATCTACACGGTCAAATTATTGATAGATAGAATAAACTTACGCAAGTAAAAAATACATAGAAAATATTCTTAAAAGTTCGGAGACATTACACCCCTTACGGAGCCGAGATATATCTCTCTGTATATATATTATTTAAACATTATTTTTAACATGGAGTCATATAGGAAATTAAAAGTATTTGACTTTTGACGAAAAAATTCTCTTAGAAATTACAGATTTTCATGAAAAATTTGGTTAAAAATTGTTTTTATGTTAAGATTGTAAGGCATCCAGAGCTTATTTGTCAAGATACCAACAACACTATTTGTTGAAATTTGTGATTTTCATTTGTTCGTTTGAGATTATACATCGGCGTAGATGTCGCACGTCACTAATAAATCAAGTCTCATTAGTCGAATTTTATGTTTAACTACCCCCCCACCCTGAGAGGTGCGGATCTGTTCTAGATTGCAATGGCTGTGGCATTCTTAAAGGATAGAAGAAAGGAAGGATGGGTGTTAAAAGAAAATCCTTGTCGTGGAGTGCGAACTTTTTATTCTGCAGAGAGCTATGAGCTTCTCTTTAAGACAAAGTGGATCGGTTGATTTGACGCTGTACTCAAACAGGTATTCGACGAATATTAAGTTACATTGGTTTCCTATTTATTAAAAATTACATTTATTCCAATTGGAGGATTCTTCAGACCCAAAGTATTAGCAAAATACAATTGAGGACCAACATTACTGAACACGAGGTCCAAATAGTAATTATTAAAAAAAATGTCTAAAACCGGTCAAAGATCTAAAACTTTTTCACCCTCGTTGCGTTATAGAAGAAGGAAAGAAAGACCAAATAAAAGATAATAAAGTTCCACCAACTCTCAGACCGCAGATTCCTCATATTCCTCGGTTAATTAAGACGGATGGGATTTCCATGTCACCCGCGTACACGTCACAGGTATACCCATAGCTGCAGCTGAAACAGAGAAACATGCGAGATGCAGTCTTCGGCAAGCTTTGCCCACACATTATACACTGCATCATATTAGCTTGCAGCTAAGTCCGGAACACAATGGACACCCCACCTATATAACTCACTCTCCGGCTTCTACATCCTCCTCGTATACTCGGAAACTCCCTCGGTCCAATCGATACACCCAGCATCACTGATACACCGGCCAACGGAACTGTACATAGCTGTAGCCCACTCTTGGGATAGTTGCGCGGGCTTAATGGCACTTAATTAAGGGCTATCGCTGACAAGTCCGTTCTCGTGGACGTCGGCACGATGATGTAGCGACGAGGTGTATGGTGGAGCTGTGTTGTGCAGGTGGGAGGACTAGGACGTTAATAGTTCCAGATTCCACGTATACGGAGTGATTGGGTCGATGCATCTAGTTGTAGGTGGTGAAAAGGCGATGTTTTTTGTAGTTCGGATGTAGATTGGGTCTAGATAATAATAATAATAATAATATAGGGTGGATGTAAGGCCTTTTGATGTCAATAAACACTTTTTTTTATTATATTGCAGAATTATGATGGTGGTCGCTTTCTTCAGAGCAATAAAATTTAATAATACCTTTTCCTGTTTACGTGACCAACCTCTCAATCGCATCATCTCAGTTTCGAAGACGAGGATAGGTATCCGAGTATACGTATATAAAAGAGTGAAAATTCTTTGGTATCGCATTACTACCTACGTGATCGGAACTTTTCTTCAGCAAAAGGATTGATGGATTAAGCTTTTATGTATATGTACGTTGGTGATCGCAAAGGGTGGAAAGAGTGAACAGGAGTGAATGTGGAAGACCTTTTTTATCATGCTGGGGCGCCGGGCTGGACGACGAGATAAAAATGAATTTCAAATCCGTACTCGTGCAGGTGGAACATATTTTATGGAATAAGTTTCTTTGTGACACGGAAACAGAGTGAATAGGATGGACGATGGTTTTGGATTAGTGTAGTACTATGGTAATTGAATTTCCTGTTCTATTTTCCAAGAAATTAAAAACCAGAACTATGGTTATTTATTGATGAATTTTTTACTAAATATATTTTGCGTTATTGCCCTCATCGTCGTCATCTTCTAAGATCCAATTACGTTTCAAAATGACAAAGACATAAGTTGTACAAGAAAGCGCTATTATAAGCCAAACGATAACAACAAAAACAATAACAACAACCACAACACTCTAATGAAATAACTTCTAAGAACGAGTTGCAGGTAGCTCGTAATGTACTGAGGGGAGTTGAAAATTTATCGAGTAAAGTCTAGTTGTTGTAAATCGAAAGCCGGAGCTCGAGCCGTTAAAGAGCCACACCAGAGCTTCATACTATATATATAGAAGGGGAAAAAGGTCCTGCTCAAAGGTCTCTCTCTCTCTCTCTCTCTCGCTCTCACTCTCTCTCTCTTAACCTCGAGGCTTCTGTTTTTACACTCTC
The DNA here is from genome assembly GCA_030522625.1 of Copidosoma aretas. Taxonomy (NCBI): domain Eukaryota; kingdom Metazoa; phylum Arthropoda; class Insecta; order Hymenoptera; family Encyrtidae; genus Copidosoma; species Copidosoma aretas. Next base: position 9,989 of record JAPYYV010033433.1, on the reverse strand, counting down.
GGTGTGTGCAGTACTTCTCCGGTTAAAGTTTCGACTTTTGGATCTGGAATTAAAAAAAACAAGGAGTAAAAATAAGCTTAGTGCAATGATCGATAAACCTTTTTTTTCATTGATCTTTCGAACTAGTGCAAGTACTGCACTGTAAATCCAAGTGCTTTAGAATAAAACATTTGAGTGTTATATTTTTATGACATATTCCATACCTAAAGCTTTTTTTTCCATGGGACGGCAGATTTGTAAACGTTTAAGTATTATATTCTAAACGTTTTAAGTGTTTAATCATTAAATATTTGAATTTGGATGCCTAATTATTTTGAAATTTATTGAATGGAAGTGTTTAATTCATTGGATTTACCATGTATGGATCGTATAATGTGTATGCTTTTGATTGAAATAATCGTTAAATGCGCGATGGATCACTTATTCATATAAAATAACACTTGGCATACCGTTTATAAACATAGATATTTCAATAACCTTATTTTGATAGTGTACTCTTGATATAAATGACACAATTAAAATCGAAATTTATAGGTTTTACAATGTAGAGGAATTGTTTTATTTCCCTTTTTTCGTAGTAAAGTTATGGTCTTGCTACAAAATCAGAGCACAGCCCTCCGAATCTCAAGGATATTATGGAGCCATAATAAACTTCTAGAAGCCAAGTTTACGAAACTAAACTCTTACCCACACCATATGTGTACATGATACTCCTCCACTTTGGCGTTAAATCAATGTCTATAGTCTGCCCTTTATCTCAACTTTATGACCCGTAAAACTCATTATCCTCGGAGGCCAGAGGAGAAGAAAACCAAGAAAAAAAAACAGAATATAATCTAGGCCAACTTATCAACCCTATCATTGCACATTAGAGTCAGTATCGGACCTCCGTATCTTCCCGGCCACTGATCGGATGTTTCGTCCCCTCGTGTATTCATGTACACGCGCGTGTATATATATATATATATACGTTATCGTCTCTCCAAGGGCAAAAGGCTAAGTGCGACATGATGCTACCGTCGAAGAGGCAATTCCTCAGCTGTCTGAGAAGAAAACTGCTGACGGCTTATTCGCTTCTCCTCTTTTCTCTTACGAAGGTTCGTTAACCGTATAATATATACGCATGTGGCGATAGCAGTAATGAGAAATATATCCCACGGGGAAGGCCGAAGCGGACTTTATTGCTTTTTGATCCTTTGTCGCGCCGAATATTTTACGGCGGGATGAAAAAGTGCGTAGGTTTTTTTACGTCCCTGGGGGTGTTTGGTGTGTGCGATGGCGCCGAAAAATCGTCCCGATCCATTTTGACATTGAATCTGATAATATATAAAGACAATGATATTAGGAGGGAAGATTTTCTTCAACATTAGATAACTGTAGTAATTTGGATCGTATACTTGGATCGTACACCTATGTAGTCAGCGCTGCAGGAGATCAAGAGTATTGATACTCTTTAGATATGATATAATATGCGAGATAAGGGTAGCACAATAATCCACGATTCTCGAGTTCGTGAAATTGACGGATTTTCAGAAAGAAGTCCGTCCTTGTTCATAACTTTAGGTCTTAACTTAAAAAAAATCAATAATCAATAATCTGGCTCTCAGGGTTACAGGGAAACTCCAGTAACGGCTTCTTAACTATACGGAAGCCGAGCCACAACACGATAAAACTTCCGCCCACACAGGGTTTTATTAGAGGAGTTTGATGTATCGCTTTATTTAGTAACCCTAACCTCCTTTATAAGACTTTGAAATGGGTAATGTTACATAAAATTTGGCAATATTGCGACAAATCAAACTGTTTCGATGGTTAAGCCCCTGATGTACGTATTTATTTATATATAAATTTGAGTGCAACTCGATTTGCATTTACGACCGATGCGATTACCAGAGCTTACCGGAAGACTTCGTCGAGAGAGGGGAGGAAAAGGAACGAGTGGGCGGATATATAGCGACCCTTGCATGGTTTCGTGGGGAAGCTCGAGCTCGACTTCGTGTGTTGTGCATGTGTGCGTGGTTATATGTGTGTGTGTATTATGCACCTATATGTTAGAAATGTGGGAGTTGGCAGGATTACAATGTTGAAGCGTGGGATTTAAGGGGAATCGCGTGAGCTTTTAGATGTTTTGCAGGGATAGTAAATAATACACAGAGAACTGGGGTGTTTTCTTAAATTCGAAATATAGTGAACACTGAATAACTGTAGTCGAACCAGTCAGTGAAATTTGTAACTGCAGCTTATGGATTTGAAGTTTATATTTTTTTCCTTAACGCTAGTTATGTCATAAGTTTATTACGCGTTCCTTTTTACTACTTTCGGATGATGGAATTTGTTTTCAATCGTTCAGATTTTGATCTTGTTGAGATTTACTTATCTTGATGCACGTAGAGCAGAACTATTGCTTCCATCCTACAAAATATATTTTAACAACAATTCTAGTGACAAAAATCGTACCTCAAAAATTTTGAATACATATGTTTCTAAAAATTTAAACGCAAGAAACTTTTATCGATGTCTTTATAAATAATAAATCTCATCCGTACTTTCATCGAATTATTATGTTGATTTATTTCAACATTTATTTCCATCGCCAGTAAATACAATACAGCTACCTAATTAATATGCTTCAATTGATCAAATCAAAATAAATTAGCTTCATGTGGAATTATTTTCTTGTTCAATTAATGAAACGAATTGCTGATACAAAATAGAAATGTATTTGTAAAACAAAAACAACGTATCGAGTATTCGTATACACTACAAATAAAAAAATCCACGTCTTCATCATTCAAAGGTGAAATTGGAGCAAAGTACATAACCCAAAGTAATTAAAAAAGTTATCTTTTTCTTGTATACCCGAGGGATTACACAATGAAGTACGAAGCCATCTTTTCTGCGGGAATTCCTGTGCGAAGTAAGGCTTCTTTTTAATCTCGAGTGGAATGGCGCACCAATAAAACGAGTAGCAAGAGGAAATGAAGAAATAGGGTAGACGCATGGAATTTAATCGATTCTTGCGTAGACTGTGGGTGTACACATACACTATAAGTTGACTTTATTTATCCCGTGCGATTATTGGGAATGAAATTGAGATACGATTGTGCACGTCTTATTTCGATTTTTTTTTTTCATAAATTATTATGGTCCGAGGTAAGCAAGTACCTAAATCTGTGTAAAAAAATAGGTTTTATTAGTAAGACACGCTATTGCATTTGTCATCTGAACAAAAATCGTGCAATTATAGTTCACATAAGATTTATGATTTGGTTACAGATTTAAAGTAATCCATTGAATTGATACTGCTTTTCTCATTTACTTTACCAGCGATATCTCGACTGCAATTTAAGTCTTTTTTACATTTTTATCGTTTAAAATATAACAACAGTTTTTATCAAGCAAGTATACTAAAGGATAGTACCTATTCAAGAACCACATCTTTTTCTATTTGCACGCGGTCCTCCGATCTCAACTTTAAATTTTACTGGAAAAAATCGATCACATTAGAGATTTTTAGCGTTCTATTCGAGTGATAAAAATGATATCCAATCGTAGAAATAAGTCTAATGGAAAATTTTTACAAACAGCATCATCCATCAGATGGATTCCATCTTCATTATATTGTCAAACGTCTGATTTTCGACCCTTTAGGATTCTTGAAGGATGATGGAGGAGATGAAATTGTGCTAATCTGATGAAATATTCGGGATAATCGTGATTAACGACTCAAAAAAAAATATCTAATTTAGATAAATTTTTTTTCCTTTCTTGCAACTATGAATAAAGTCATTTACTTGATTCGATCAACAAGTTCTCCAAAGTTATAACTCTACTTCGAATGTTCAAAAAAATCGATAGCACCAAAGTTGACAAGTGAAATCGTCAAAACCGCATCGTTTCTGCTCTTCGCGCACGGTATGCTAACGACATTAAAAAAACATCCGCGACAAATCAAGACTGCATCACGCTCCGTTCCCTTCATCTTTAAAATCTGATGTAAGAAAACACTCGTGCAATCGTATACCCGCGCACGTTCAACAAGACCAACGGATGATGATTCAAGCGCGTCACAAGCGTCGCCGCCTCTTCCTGTCTCACATGTGCAGCCACTTTACTCCAGTCCTCCCATCCGCTTTCCCGGTAGCATAAGAATCACCTCAAACAAAACGTCCAATAGCGAAGGAAGAAAAAAAAACGCTCCGACGTACACGACGCCCCAATAACACGGCACACGCGCCCGTAATAATTCAGAGTCGCGCGCGCAACTGCCCATCGCACGCATCGATCACCGGACGCACAAAGAAGGGGGGGAGCGCTTCACCCGCGTCATCTTGGGAGTCCTCGAGTGCTGCGTGTACGTGTATTAAACGCCAAAGCCGCGCCATCGACAATGAAGAAACGGCACACAAAGTATTCACTGATTCGTGCTACTTGTATTATACACACGGCTATATACGGCGAGAGTATGAACGCCACGGGTAAGTATGGGAGGAGTCGGATCATCAATAACCATCGGACGAATCGAGAGCTGCACGCGCCGGACCTTTCGGCCTCGGAGGGGGGGGAGCGCGACACATGTCCTGGGGCTTCTTCTGTTAGAAATGCGGACGGTGTGTGTATGGGTATAAGTACCTGGTAGTATTTATAAATGAAAGGGGCTCTTGACAAATTTGCCGCGCATGCGCTCGAGCTGGCATTTTTTTTTTTTTTCTGTTTGAATCGGTACCGGAAGAATGGACGGTTTGAAGATTTTGGGGCTAATACGACGCTGGGGATTTTTGTGCGGAGGGGGGGGGGGGGGGGGGGGGGGGGGGGGGGGGGGGGGGGGTTGAAGTTTGCAGTAAGGGAGTTTTCTTTAAACTATGTATACCCCTTGTTATAGGGAGTGTTTTTTGAAAAGTGTTTAATGTAGGTTTATTCGCATTGGATTGAATTTTATGGTTGCTGGAAATTCTCGGGGTGAACGTTGAGACTGATTGCTAGCGCATTTTGATATTGAAGATCCAGCGGGGTTTTTGTATTTTTTCGAATGTGAAGTTGAACTGCGATGTCGCTTTGCACATTTCAAAAAATAGTAGTCAGAATTTCTATCGAGTCATAAAATTGGACTGCGTCATGCACAGACAAGATGTATGCTATGCCATGCCTCATATTGTGCTTGGTTATGAATGTTTGGTAATACACTTACTCTAAATATTAAAAAGTCAAAACCATCTATCGTTAACGTATGGAATGAAAATAAACATACGTGAATTACAAACAGGAGAACAGATACTAATTTGAAATTTATAATTCATGATGCGCTTGAATGGAAAGAACACAAAAATAATCAAAAATATCTCATTTTTGTAGTTACTGAATTCTTCATAGTAATATCATTTGAACAATAGTTTACTGTTTGATGTGGTCTTTTCGGATATACTTATACCAAGCTATATGTATTAAGATAGCTTACTCAGGCGCACTCAATCATTGATATTTAAAATAGAAATCATCCATATGACTGTCAAATAAAGCCTGACAATGAAAATGTCCCCAAACCTAGCTGCTAAACTTCTGATGCATGATCAGTTCTCACCTTCAATGATAATGAACTGAAAAAGACGGTTTGTGACGGCGGAATAAAAACATGGTTTTTGCAAATTGATCTATGGAAGACTAACTATATGCGGATCGAAAGGTTCATATTTTTAAGGTAGCATAATTGTTTGAATCTATGATCATAAATTCAAAATTATTATTTGTCAGTAATAAGACTACCAACCTCGTATTATGTATCGGTCATTTCACAAAAACGGCGATATTTCATGAAGCCTATATTTATAAACAATGCATTTTGTTATTTTAAGCCAAAACAGATGATTAAACAGTGTAAACTAATTTTCTCTCAGTAGTCCTTTTGGAATGAAGGCGAAAAAATATTTTGCGTGGCTGTAATAACAATTACTTATCAAAGCATGATTCATACAATATAAAAGTATTGAACGACAGTTAAAACCTCGGTTACAACGATTAATTACCAAAAACTAGTAATACGACTACCACGCAATCCCATTGTAAATTCATTTGATCATAAATACATTCACGATACAGTCACACTTACCTATACCAATGGAAATCCCGTACACATTAGAATCCATTAGAATCGCTACAGAATACGTTCGAAATCGCATTAAAATCAATCTCGAATCACATACACGATTACACACGTATTCATCCTCGCATCTGCGCATTCGAGAGCACCAGACGATTCAAAAAAGGGAATCCGGCACAAAGGGACCAATTCGACAGTACCTACAACGAAAAATCGAAAATCGTCAGCCAATCCCCCAAAAGTCTCTCTCCCCCTCCCCGTCATTCCTCCTCCCACTCGTTAATTTGCCACCTCTAAAATCACCGTAATTCATGTACCACACCCCTCCCGCGCGTTTCAAAGAACCCGAACAAGTCTCTCGAGAGGACAATATGCGGAATATCCGTCGCTGCTCCGCCGTCCAAAGTCACGCAGGGGCACAATGGCAACGCTTAATAATGGGCGCGGGCAGAGCTGCATTTATACACACATGTATACGCTACCGTTTGCCCCGTACGACGACGACGACGGCAAGGGCAAGAGCTTTTCCGAGAAAAGCGGGGGAAAAAGTGAAAGCAGCCAACGCGCGCTTCTCGAATTATGGAAAAAAAAACTCGCGCGCGCGCGCGTCCAATGCCCCGGAAAATTGCCGCAGGGGCGGAGTAAAGTAATACGGTCGTCCTCTCTTGCGCGGCCCATTAGGTCGCAGTAGCAGTAGCAGCAGCAGCAGATTCTTCTTTTTGTGCACACACACACACATATAAGTCCAATGTAATGGTGAAGTTCGAAGTTGACGAGCTTTTTTTTCGGGTTTTATGTCCTGGCTAATTTTTTGTTTTGTGCAGCGCAAGCTTTGGATTTTATGAGGATGGGAAGAAGGATGGGGAGGTCGCTGTGAATTTCATCAGTGCTGTGGAGATAGTGTTGTTTCGTCGTAAATTGTGTTTTCACTTAATTATGCAGGGATTTATTCCAAAAACCGTAATTGGGCGGTATACTTTTGAGAATTAATGGTAAGAGGACTGTAGTAGGTACACGCTTCGGGTTGGTGCGATTATTTATCGCGGATGCATTAGTTCAATTAATTGCCTATTTGAAAAGATTTTTATACGCAGAAATGGAAAAAAATTAAAATGCATTTACAGTAGTTTCCTTGATAAATTGTCTAAAAATCAAAATAGCCATCATTTTATTTGAAAAAATCATCTTTAATAATGATTTGCACATTTACAATAATGTGTTTCAGCTCAGGTTATGTATATTAGTACAGTTATAGTGTCCAACCCAACCATCGAATATCTTCAAACTGGACTTTAACATTTTTCAGACAGAATATTAAGAGTAAACTTAGAATATAATCCCAATGCTCGCTTATCACAGGCAAATTTTGAAAATTCAATTTAGCGGGCGTGTAATTTTTGAATTTCAAACCGTACGCACCATATTGGATTTTTGAAATCTCATTTTAGATTCGTAATCGGCTTTTTTTTTCATTTTCTCAATTCCCCTGATTTAGAAAATGGTTCAGAACGTCGTTCACGTCAAGCTTTTAGTATTAAATTCGACACCCATCCATCCATATTTTTTCCTCCAAGTCTTATGAATAAAGAAACCAACCAACCTCGAAGCTCGATCCCAATACAAAAACCCTTTTTCCACCATCTTAAGAAAAAAACCTCAACCATACCAAATCAAGAATCCACAGAAGCCCCAATCGCCCGTACCATGATACGTCCACTACTCTATTATTATTATTATCATTATCTATTGCGAAATTTTATAATTATGAACACGCATGTGTATAAAAACAAACTGTGATGTCTTTGTGATCGCTATACGTTGTACAAATAGTAGGAATAAAAGTCCTTACCATTTATACATCCATCCATCTACGAAACACCAACCATCCCACAATTACCAATCCTCTCCACCACCCCCCCCCCCCCCCCACCTCCCCCCCCCCCCCCCCCCCCCCCCCAAACCCTCCCCCCCCCCCCCCCCCCCCCCCCCCCCCAACAAAAAAAGACCTCTCCAACATATTCTCGCCCAGCTAAGCACCTAATCCCCTTACATCCCGCGGGTGACCACCATAAAACTCCTCCACGCAACCCTGCGCTCCGAAGACGCACCACCGCACCACCGTATATAGCCGGCACGTGCGCCGCGGCGCCGACAATATGCTCCTCATCTGTTTGCGCCGCTGTGGCCGCACCACTTGATTGCCCGTCCGTGGGTGAAGACACGCGCGCGGCTCTAATGGCCGCGAACAATTGTACACGTATGCCTAGACTACTCCCGCGTGACGTGGCGCTCTGGGGATTCGCGATTGATACACTACTGTATACGCGTGCGTGCGTGGGCTCGTTCCTTGTTTAGCCCTTTCGGGAGACATGGTTCGGGTGTCTTCCGATGCGTTGACTCTCAATCGCAAGGGTCCATGGACGCGTCGTTGTGGCGGGGGTGATGGTCCCGCTGATTGACGCGTTCGATCGTTGAATCTTGCAGTAGCACACGGTGTTTGCGCATCGTTATTACACTCCTTGATTCTTGCCATATACGACGAATCATACGCCAGCAGCTGAGCACCCGATTCCTGCACCGATGAATCAAACAACAACACGAATGCATATATTTATACTCATACAAGTCGCGTGTAATTAACGCGCGCCAAACATCTGCCCTCGCGTCGTCGATGTACATGCGTCCGGCAAACGGCCCTAGTCACGCGAACGCGGCACATCGAGAGGAATAGAAAAAAATTGGTACACTGCATCGGGCGCTCTTTTTTCTCTCTCTCCCCACGACGACTGCCACGAGGCAATACAGAAGCCAGCGGCGATGATGAGATTGCAGGAAAAAAAGAAGAAAAAAAAACCGAGAACGGCCTCGTCGGATCATCAATACGAATTTGTCGTCGGCGGCGCAATCCAATTGAAATCGAGAAGTACCCCCCCTCCCGAGCGTCTGTGACGCGCGCGCTCTTTTTTTCCTAGTCGCGCGCGGGACTGGCAAGGTACACGGCGCGTTAATGAGATGCCCTCGGTTCGAGGGACCCGGGATGACTCTGGGTTGCAGGGTATTGCGCGTCGGGCAGATGTGGGTAATTTGCATCGCTATGGGTGTACAGCTGATGCACGTAGGATGACGTTGGGATTATTGATTGAGTCGTCGACGATCATGATGGTGCGGACTTGGTTGCTTGTCGTGTTTTTTGACTTTTCGGTGGATACGTATGGGTAGGAACGGTTTGTTTTGGGCGCAATGTGGAGGGTTTTGTTGGATACTCTTGGCTTACAATAGTGGAGGGTATGATGGAGGAGCTGATCTGCATCGTGACTCGTAGTTTGTTCATTGGAGATGGAAAAAAGTTGTATGTCTTTACTGACGCAAATTTGCCCTATTGATTGCACTCGTCTGATAGAATCCCATAAAGCTGATACACTACTATAGAAGCACATGCGAGAGCACATGGTAGAAAGCAGCTGTTGGTGATGAAATTTAACATCACGATTTAGTATGGTTTGTTTGGCGATGATGTCTTGGGAAATGTAGTTTGGCTCTTTACACGTGTACAAATGTTCGGAAGTGAGATGGTGTGAAGATAGCGCGAGAGTCGGTCGCTTCGATGGAGGGATACATTGGCTTTTCCAAATTAATTGCACGTTTTTCATACGCAATTATGAGATGTACTTACGACGTCTTTCAAAAGATTTTTTGCATAATTTATTGAAACAAATTTGGATACGTTGTTTTTGGAAATAATTCACGACGCAACGTTTTTAAAAAATTGTGAGACAAGAAGTTTTTGAAAATATCAGAGATACGAAGTTTTTGATTATAAAGTTAAGGAATTTTTTTTTCATATTAAATGCGAAGTTTGAAAAAAAATTGTGATACGAAGTTTTTGAAATGAATT
>JAPYYV010033419.1:0-17053 GCA_030522625.1 Copidosoma aretas | reverse complement strand
TATGGTTTCAAACTCACGTGAAAATGAAATTTTTGTCTGTTGCAGCTCAACTCACCTGTAACAGAAAAGATAAACCAAAGTTAGAAATCCATACGATTGCTATAGAAGAAGAGAAACAAACGTGTGATAAATAATTAATACAAGATTATCATATTTGTAACGAAAGAGGAAAGATGACTAATTAGATGCACTAAAACAATAGGGCATATCCAAAATCTAGAGCGATGAATTATTAGCAAGATCATTAAAGACAGTTACGCAACGCGTCCACTAGCAGACTTCTTCTCCTAATCATTTGCGTTGAGTATAACATCTCTTTTATAATAGTTCTTTGCTTCTTTTGTTCTACTAACAAAAACTGGGTCTCTAAAAACCAGACGAGTTAAGTGGCTGCACTACCTTTGCTCTCACGAGAAAGTATATGGAGAACTAAAAGACGCAAAAAGGGACACTGGCCAACTGACTTAGTGTGGACCAAGTTAATAATGCAGAGCAGCTCAGCGAAACTTTTGACTGTCCCATCGCATCTGTCGCTTTTTTCTGCTGCTTCTACTCTTTGGCGACGCGCAAAAAGTCCCCGAAGCCGAACAAAGAGAGTGAACACGAGCTATTTCCTCATTTCTTTTTCTCACAGTGCAGCTATCGCGAAGTAAGCTCTGCCAAGTGTATTATAAGCGATTCTGCCTCCATCCCTTGTCTCTCCTGTTTCTTCAGACGTTGGATCTACGCGACGAAAGTTTTTAAAATCTCTCGTTCTCGCATGAAATATATGCACGCGACTTCTTATACTCTTTTATAACAACAGTGTCTGTAACAGTAGTTACGAGTCCACTTTTCAGATTTTTCTTTCGTGAAAAGGAGAGAGTCGGTGTAAAAAATTATAAAAAGTTTGCTCAACTTCTTCGTCATAGCTTCTTTGCGAGCTCTTTCTCTCTCTTTTTTACGCGATTATTCCGTGCTTTTTTCTCCTCTTATCAAGGAAGTTCATGGATTTTAACGATTGAAAAATTTTCAAGAGAAGATTTGCGCAAACGAAAAGCTTGGTACCTGAGAAAAAATTTTGATCAATAGTTTGTCTTGTTAAAAGCGAACAATTCATGTAGTGTTTACCAGGTACATCGCTTAAGGTGGTTTATGCACGACTCCCGAGTCAAATGTGCGACGGTAAATTTAATTTTTGTTGAAGATGTCAAAACTAATGAAAATGTCATAAAATATTAATTATTAAATGAAATAAAGCCCTACTATCAAATTTCTAATCATAATATTTCGTACAAAAGTTGCTAGAAACGATTTTTTTAAATTGCATTTAACCTCAACATTTCTGCAGACAATGATATCCTATGCCTTTAACATAGGAAATGCAAATGTTCGATTGTATTTCCATTGATATCTTTTGAATCAGACGGTCATTCACGTTCACCAATGTACCAATCTCTTCGGGATTGCACGAGCTTCATTGTGTTAGTTTCTTATTCGTTTATGACGGGCAAAATTGTTTATTTCCCGTAGAGAACGTAGAAAATGTACTGCTCTCCATAACAGCCTATGTTAAGACAGCATTTTGAAAAGAGCTTTTTTTTCGAGTTTTATGCGGTCGATTTCACTGAAATTTCGAATGAAAGTGTGTCGTAACCCAATAAACAATTTAACAAAACTTTATTTAATTCTGACGACAATCTTTTCACGCATGAACCACCTTAAGTTTTCATGCGTATGAAAGCACCATTTACATAAAAAAATTACCAAATACAGCGAATAAATCTGATTTTGAGTGGCTGCATCTTCAGTTACTCAATATAAAAATGCAAAAATTGTAGCAAAAGATTTCGATTGAAACGAGTGCACTACGAATTACGCGAAAAACAACAATTCACACAAGCAACCAAATTTCCGTACGCACACTCACACCTGCTTTTTCACACCCGGCAGTCATAGTTTCTGGCTTGACTACATGTATTCAACAAATGAATCAATACCACCCATGTCTCTGCCAGACATTATTTAAAGCCAAGCAATAATCCATAAAAAACCTTATGAATCTTCCGTAGGCTAATATTCCGGCACCCTGAATTTCGCACAAATCAAATAGACCGTTCACGTATCCACCAGAGTGCAGTAGTTTTATCGTCTACCAACCTTTCAACCAGTCAATACTCTGTTGCTGGGCAAGACACCAGTTTACCAAAAGTGCATCGGTCATTTTAGTATCCATTAAGTGATAAGGATATTCCTTATATTCCTTCACTTGACACCTTTCTGTGGAAATTGAATTTGCCGAGCACTTTACGCAGCTTGCACGCTTCGTCCTATGTACGATGTATGCGTCGCGCTACAAAATTTTATAGTTGAAATTGAAGGAACAAGGCTCTCTTTAAATTAGGTGATTTTCCATAAATATTATTTTTACAGTCTTATCAGAGCGAAAGCAATTTTTTCGATGATATCAAGTATCGAAATCATACAAATAGTAAGTTGACTATTCAGATTTGAAAAAAATTGAGGGCATAGTGATCTGTTGCCTTCTGCATATGCGCAGATGATTTATTTTATGGATACCAGACTTGCTAGGCTCGCTTTGCGCACTCTTTTACAATACGTTTTTTGTGACTAACATTTTGATTGTTTCTCTCTCACTTTGTATATTACACAATTGACTGATATTAAATTACTTAGATCAGCATGTGAAGTGCAAGAAAAAATCCCTTTATTGTTTTTCAACAAATTTCATGTTACCTTTCAAGAAAAATTTGTATTGATCATGAAAATTATAATAAGAAACTTACTTATATTGAGTACATTTCAAAAAAAGTATAATTTAATGCACTCTAATTTTTTGTATCAGTCAAGGATAAAGTCAACTAAATTTTATCGTGAACTTTTATACGATGATGTCGTATAAATCATAGAAAAAAAATTATAATTACATTTAAGAAACATAAAAGAAATTTCTTCTATCATACGCGGATTTCGTTTAAATCAATCATTACGACCATTGACAGCCGAATAAAAGATTTCCTCCGAAATTATTCTCTTTTTTATGATGATGTAGATTTTACAATTTTTTAACAGGAAAAATTTCTCGCGCACGAAAGAATAACTTGTTAGCCACAAGCGAGGCCGCACAAAAAACACTGTGTTGCGCATTGGCTTCCCCTATTTTGGGGAGGCACAAAGGATCGTCGATGGTCGTTTTTGATGTCTTTTACTGTCACGTTCCGCTCTGCTCCCCAAACTCAATCACTACCACCCCTATTTTTTCTTTTTTTTTGTCCTCTGCCACTTCCTTGTTTTCTTCCTGCCCAGCTTGCGCTACGGCGCAATTTCCACATGCAGATTTATGGCTCGCTCTTTCTCGTATGTATTTCTCTCTCTCTCTCTCTCCTTCTCTCTCTTTCTGTCTTTCTCGTGCTTTGAGACATGCATAACGAAATGATTCCATAAGAGCCGAAGTCCCTTACAGTTCTTCTTACACCTGTACAATCTAGTTCGTACGTATGCGAACGGCGACTACAGCCTTTTGAAATTCCAACGTCAGCTGAAGCAGAGATTCCGCGAAACTTCAGCGGAAACTAATCTTCCGCAAGTAATCTTCAAAGTTTTCTTTTCCTGGAGTACACAAGACAAGGGATCGAATTCGGAGTCCTGAGAATTTTTATTCCATTTATCCCCGGCGTTTTCGTGTTGGGCATCTCGGATTTCTCTCTCAGAGCATCGTTGAGCTACAATTACGTACATATACTGCGGGGACGTAGTAGCCACTACATTCAAAGAGCTCACGCGTAAATTAAATATAAAATCGGGTTTTCTTTGACTCCAGAGATATAGGAAGGGTCGCTCCAAGTTGAGGAAGAATCTTTAAAAAAAAATACCCACGTGCCCAGTGAGGTGCATTCATGCGAAAATCTGATTCGCTGACCGGATCCGATGGACTATTGGTGCTCGAGACCATACATGCCGCTGTAATCCCTCTGTCCACTCTAAAAAAGCTCTCGCTCTCAGCTATTGATATCTACCTCGATACTGGGGCTTTTCAAGACTTTTGCAAAAATAAATTTTGCTACATTTATTCGAACGACTGCATTGATTTCCACATCATGATTCGGAAGAATTGACGCCCCGATTCGTCCGCGACGCAAAAGTTACCCAAAACATGGTAGCCCTTGGGATTTGACACCCAACGTCATTACGAACTGGCAGAGCCAACAACCCATTTTAGTAATTGCAAAACGGATCCGGCGACCACTGGCGAATATCAGTGCAAGAGAGGTGGCAACGGGTGATGAGGGAGCTAGCCTAGAGGATCGCCAGATTTCGATTGCTCCGTCACATCCGCGCTCTGCTCCATCCCTGAACTCTCGGTCCTCCCTCTATAGTATATATCGCAAAGAAAACGATTTAAAGGCTCTGTGCTCGTTGAGAGCCGGAAATTTGTGGGTAGACGTCCTGGCGAATCGCCTGACGTGTGAGTCGAGCAGAAGACGAAGTAAGCTATGAAGAACCTACACACACACATACTTACCCCCTTCTAGTAGTAAGGAAACTGATTTCTCCTACTTCGGGCGTTTTTGAGAGGCTGGTGTGCCCTCAGTAGGAAAAATAGCGTTCGCCACTCATTTGCATCCGACCAGGGGGGTCCCAACAGTCCCTCCAGGGGGGTCCCAACAGTCCCTCGGGCGTTGCTTCGCAAGCGCCCTCGGGCCCAGGGACCGCCCTGGAGAGATGCACATTTGTGACGAAAACTACTATTCTGTCGTTTGTTCTCCTGATTTATCTCTTTATTCCTCTGTTTTACCCGTCTTTAGCTTCCCACTAACTTCTTTCTTTATTGATTCCTCTACTTCGATTTTATGGGATATATTTCCTATGCGCGAGCACTTATGGACTGCCATCATACTACTTCACATCGAGAATGATGTCTTGCGTGGAAAAGCTCAAAACTTCAGTATGAGCTGAAGGTGAGGTGGGTGAAGTGAAGATATAACTGGGACATAGAGAAATAAAGAGGAAGTGTAACATTTCATGTCACGCGAAATGTTAGAGGCTGATTAAAATACCAAAAGGCAGGATTTGACTCATTGAATCAAAAAATTCAACCACCTTATTTCCCATTTTTTTATAAAATATTAGCACACAGATAAAAAATGCCGGAAAAGCCTTCATATAAAATCCTTAATAGCTTTCTCGTCTTGAAAAATTCTATTTGCTTACACGATTGTTGCAAGAAGTACAAAACAAAAATATACTTGTCAGCAAATGTGTCAATCAGCGTCTTTTACGCCAAGATTTTCTGGCAAGAAATAAGTAACTAGTACACAAATATTTCAGTCACAGAGAAAGAGAAGGACCGAAGCGAGACCATTCTGTCACTCAAAGAGATGAGGACTCGCGATATATACATGCATACCGTGGAGAATCGCTGAAGGGCCCTCGTCTCTTTCCGTAATCTCCGTCCCGCTTTTTTTCTCCCCCGCCTTTATCTCTCTCGTTTCATTCGCGGATAGTAGTTTACTCGATATTTGGACTGTGTCCCCCTTGTATTTTCCTCTTTCTTTCGTATACGACAACCTGTAGCGAGAAGAGACCTGCAGGCTATTTACTTTTTAAGGACTCCTCTCGTCGTTGGAGCTATGGCCTGTATTCCTTTGCCTCTCCTCATCATTTGTCTACTTTCTGTCACTATTTTATGCCCTGCACTTCATGTTGGCTCTTTGTCTTCGTCTTCGACTAATGCTACCGGCACCACTTGAACGGTTGAGTTTCAGATAATTTGGGAGGACTTAAATTTTCATTTTTCTTGTTTACTAAAAATTATTCATTATATAATTTCTAAAGACACTCTGAACATAATAAATTGCAAGTCAACGTCTACTCTGTGTGCATGAAAAATTTTATTCAATGTCATGATTTCTATTTAGTGCGGGCACCCTAAAATTAAAAAAAAATACAACATGACAAGAAAATCTAAGAATTTGAATAGTATTTTTTTAAAAATTAGTTTAATTTAATGAGTATTTTTCTTTTAACTGTAGTTGCTGTTCTTCGTTACATATTGTGTTGGAATGTGATGTTTCAAACTTAATCCCTTCAAAAACGAGTTTGAATACTTATTTGAAAGGTGTTTTTGAAATAACGTTCTTTGGATCCAAAAAAATATTGAATTAATCGTAGTAATCGTCTACATCAATTATCATCGACTTGACGAAATCATCTCATCCGACTTTCTTTATTGCCAATAGCCCGTAACCGTAACTTTTCATCTGGTCCAGACATTAAAAAATTGTACAACACAATTGCTTGTCACGATCGGAAATACAGACAGGCCGAGAATATTAGTCCTGTGTCATTGACCGCCGAAGCCAGGTTGATTAATTAATACACGTGCAGACGGTCTGCTTTTAGCCATCACGTAATCCCTCCTCTGCTCTCCTTCTCGTCGTCCTCGTCTCCATCGGTTCGGTTGATTAATCATTCAAAATCATAGCTCATCTCTCATTAGCGTATTGGCAGGTCGGTCGCTTGTCTCTCGAATTGTACAAAAAGAACAGAAAAAAAACGAATATAGAGACAAGAGCATAAAGGGGAAGATAAGAGGGGGACCCTGCAGGAGGTGGCGTTCAATTAAGATGATGAAATCATACTTCAAGCACGATTTAATTAATCTAGATCTCTCCACTACCGTTTGGGTCTGAGGTAGCCCGATATCATTTCGCCGATTCCATTTCTCGCCGGTGGTTACATACATATATATATATATATATATATATATATATCCGGTTATCGGAACTAATTTCTTGGTCTGGGGCGAAAGACGAGCCTGGAATGTATATACGCATATGAACCGCCCTCTTTATCTATATCTCAGTCTTCGGAGCGGCAGCTATTCGATTCCCATCGACGCGAGGGTACATGTTCGCCCCTACCTGGACCCGCTCGAATAGATTTTTAATATGTGCTGATTAGAGATTTACTGCTAATTCACCTCTAAATTTCGCGCTATCGGGTCGTAAGATTGTTCTTTGATTTCTCTCCATTGAATGTTTGTTTGATTCTTGATGTGGTTTCATAGGATGCATATTGGGCTTTCCGTTACCAGGTGCATGGCGCAGTAGGATCGGATTGAATGATTTCTTTTTCAATTTTTAATTTCTTTTTTCACGTTACAATTCGATCTTATAATTTGCAACATCACCGTAGATCAACGAAGAGGCAATACAACCAATTCGCTCGTCAGCAGCACGAAGGGACGTCTGTGCATATGCAGAGTACTTATACATCTATTTGTTCTTGGTTACAGGTTACGTACGCCTCTCACAGCCGTGATTCTCCACGCTATTAATTCAGCTGGTGCCATGTCAGTAGCCCCAGCAGCTCAAGGTACACCACGAATCAATCGATTCCAATCAAATCTATATGCCCAACATTTATTTACACAAATACACACCCTACCCCCGCTTATATTATACATTCACCTGCATCCCTCCTCTAAGCGGGACAAACTTTTAAGCCCCGTGAGAAACTCGGAAGAGGAAATTACACGGACGGAATTGCCTTGCCTCTGTTCCGGTGTTTCGTGAATCTGGAACGGTCGAAACTTACGCAGCTATGCGACTCCCCAAGCGCACTGCTCGTGTGAATACGAATGGGGCATTGGAGGAGGGGAGGAGGGGGGGGGGGTTTAAAGGGGGATAGAGCCTCCTCGCATTTTAGATCAGCTATTCTCTGACCACCGTATAACCCATATAGAACTATGCGCGTAAATTTCCAGGCCATGCAATTATTGCCAGTGCAGCTGTGGTTGCGATTTCATACTTAGACTGCCGAGCTTTTTATTCCGTCGGGTATTGTTTCGCGCACATCGTTGACTTATTAACGATTGCTTATTTGTAGGGAAGGCTTTGTATTGGTCGTAAATGAAGTTGTGCTAAAATTGTATGAAATAGTTTTCTTCACAAATGTGCATCTCTCCAGGGCGGTCCCTGGGACTGTAGGGACCGCCCTGGTCGGATGCACATGAGTGGCGAATGCTATTTTTCCTACCGAGGGCGCACCAGCCTCTCAAAAACGCCCGAAGTAGGAAAAATATGTCTTACGGTGATGGATAAAAATTTCTTCAGATAAATACACGAAAATCAGTGCTATTTGGGGTTCTCTTCTAGATTTATATAGTTTGGGATTTAAATTTTATATTTTTACTATGTTTCAGCACATAATAGTTTTATTCTGATTTTTTGATTATCAAAATCCGATATTTAATTATATTTAAATAAAAAATTAGATTAAAATAAAATATAATAAAAATTACATCTTCCGTATCTACTGTTTTGGTAAGCCAGTACCTCCTTCAGGCAGTGCTATTTTCAAGCTTTGACAGTTTGATCAAGGAAACGAAAACACCCGCACCCTATTATTTATAACAAGGCTAGTGTAAAAGAACCTCCAGCATCACATAAACTTCCACAAAACACCAACATTAACCCAAGTCAATCCAAGTGAGAGAGTAAGACATCTATCATGAGTTTACATCAGCGATTGATTATCTATGGTAAATATCGAAAGGGAAGGATAATAAAATCGCGTATCAAACTAAACTTGATTGCAACGCTCGATTCAGCGAACCGAATAGCACGACTTCGGGAGGGGAGAGGGAAGTAAGGAGCTTAAGAGCATAATTATGCTGTCAGCCATGTAGTACGTCAAACGACTTCGGGGGTAAAAAACGCCCTCCCCCCCACATTCTCTCATAAAGTTCAAGGAGACGCTCCATCGAAGTGCGTGTTCTTGAGGTCTCAAAAGCAAGCGTAGGACAAAAGCCCCGCTCGATCGGCCGCTGCTGTTGATAATTAACGAAGCAGGCCATCACCAAGACCCGTTATATTCAGGTCAAACGGCTGCGCATCAGCGGGACAGCTTTCAAGCAGGAGTAGTAGTTGGGGCTCCCCAAGATCAATCTGTCTAATTTAATTTCCAGCGTGCGAGTCCTTTCATCATCATCCCCTTTCTCGCTCACCCAAGAGATACCTCTCTAATAACCGCACTCTACTCGGACTGGAGAAGAAGAAGGTAGATAGAGTTGGATGCCCGGCATTCAGCAGCAGACCTTGGCGCCATAATTAAAAGACGGATACGATAGGAGAAGAAAAAAAGATAACGTCAGAGATGGGGATGGGGGAGCATCTACCGTGAGCCAACGCGTCGGGGGAGTTAAGCCACGCTGGCGAATTACACGCCGCCTACTCCTTGAGTCTTGCCGCTGAGAGGGGAGGACTTTCTCGCGACGACGACGATGCTGGCTCGGAGTAGGGAGAGCGAGAAATATCCTCCTCCACCTTCACCTTTTCTCATTAGTTCGTACTCACTCTTTACCCACGTACAGTTATATATAAGTCCATCCTGTTTAGTTTCACCGCAGTATTAAACTGTACAATCTCACGCTCACAGATAGCTGGTGCAGTTTTAGTCCTCGCATGCGCGTGCGTCGTCTAATTGACGCTCTTACCCCTTTTGTTTTCCTTCCGCGTTATCTACCGCATTGGTTGATGATGGGAAGCTGGCAGGGGGGGGGGGTGGTTATTTAGTGTCATCCAGCTCTTTATTTCCTACCCTCCGGCGCACTGACTCTCTCTTCCTCTTTCCCCTTATCCGCTCTATTTCCGCCATTTCTTATCTTTTCTGCAACTCCAGCCCACACCGCTCTTCACCCTCCTCGTAAAACTCCCTATATCTCTTGGCTCTTATTCCCTTCCTCCTCTCCGGCAGAAGGTCTCTCACTTTCTCTTCTATTACGCCGCAGCCGCTTACTGAGAACTCCGCACATAAATAAATACATAAATATATATATATATATATATATATATATATATACACATACATACATACATACATACATACATACATACATACATACATACATACACATACATACATACATACATACATACATACATACATACATACATACATACATACATACATACATACATACATACATACATACATACATACGTACATACATTCATACATACTTACATAAAGATGACGGTGTTAAAAAATATTACAGCAGACTATAATATACCTTCCCCCCTCCAATCACACGCACCACGCAAGCGCGCACACACACACACACAACCTGCCTATGTACACACGTGCGCTGTTCCCTTAGCCCCTAAATTTTACTAATTTCCGACACTTTTGAACTTTGTTTTCGGGTTATCTTTCTCTCTCGCAGATCCCTGATGTAAGTAGCCGCTATCTCTGGCTCAAGACTCAAGTCCTCTTCCCAACCTTGCGTCATTTACGCATAACTGGAGCAGTGACGAGAGACATAGCGTAAGTCACCGATGAGAAAAGTAGTCCACGGAATAATTGTGCTGTGTCGGATTATCTTTTTCAGTAGATTATAGCTTGCTACATGTTTATACATTTGATAGTTTTGGAATACCAATAGTAAACAGTGATGAGTGTTCTATTCCTCGACTTTTAGCTTCGAGGGGCTGTGCACTCTAGAAGTCGGATAAAAGTCTTCAAAAGCCATTTAAAAATTTTAAAATTCATTTCAAGTCTGCAGCAAAGCTAACATAAGAATAATAATACAGACATTGTCGGATTTCAAAAGTCATTAAGTGACTTTTAAGATGACTTTTATGGTATCTGAAAGACACTTAAAGCATTCAATAGACTTTGAAAGACTTTTTAAAGACTTAAAATGACTTAACGAATCATTTAACTATTTTTGATGTCTGGAGTTTCTGTATGTCGTCATATCTTTAATTAACCTGTAATTATGTGCAAAGTAAAGAATTTTGAGAATTAATTAAGTATAATTATTCATCATTATTTATTCCTTTTAAAAATCGTTTCTTACTCAAGATAGAAAAGGGAGGAAAGTGGCATCCATACAATACTCAATGTCAAATAGTCACCAAGAGTCATAAAATAATTTACAAAGTCATTCAAGGACTGCATGAGACATTTAAAATCTGTATGGATTGCAAATTTATTGAAATTTTTCGCAGACTGCAAAAACCGTTAGAATCTTTAAAGATGGTAAAAGTCATGAAAGATTTTGAGAAATAGCAAAAATCATTCTGATATCAAAATAAGAAATATAAAACTTTCTTAGAGCATTTAAAAATGTCAAGTGCTAATAATACTCCCTAAATAGTGCAAAACTCATACAAAGTCTTTAAGGTCGGTAGAAGTCATAAGGAATTTTTGACGATACAAAAGTTATTTGAAGTCATTTAAGGTCCTTAAAAAAATCAAAAGTATATAAGAGTCTTAAAAAATAACGATAGTCATTCGGGATATTTAGAAAAGACAAGTCACTTAGAGTATTTAAGGATAATACAAGCCATTCACAATCTTGAAAAACTACAAGATTTTTCCAAAGTCATTAAAGACGGCACAAGTCATACGGGGTCACTATAGATGGCAAAATTCACTTAAAGATTTTAAAAATGTCAAAAGCAACTTAGATTCTTTAAAGGTGGAAAAAGTCATTTCGAGTCAGAAATATAGCAAAAATCGACTGGAATCCTTAAGGGATAAAGAAAGTGTTCAAAGTATTTAAAGAAAGATAGCAAAACTCATTCTGACACCTTAAAGACTGCAAAAGTATAATAGTCTTAAGAACGTCAAAATTCAAGGTTTTTAAAAATGGCAAAGATCATTGAAAATATTTCAGTAAGACGATTTTGCAGAGTATTTACAGATGACAAGAGCAATTAAGAGTCTTTACAGACGACAAAAGTCATGCAAAGCCTATACAGACGGTAAAAGTAATTCCAAGATAAAAAAAGGTAGCAAAAGTAAAAAGAGTCTTTTGGAACGGGAAAGCTTGTTTGAAGTCTTTAAAGACCGCAAAACTCATATATATTATTTAACGATTGTAAGTCATTTAGAGTTTTTAAAGGTGGTAAAAGTTATTCAAGAGTTTTTTAAAGCTGGAACAGATGTATAGGGTCTTCAAAGGCAACAAAACTCATTTATACTTTTCGAAGGCAGCATATATCATTTACAATCTTTAAGTCAGCGAAATACTCTTAAGGTATCTGTATAAGTTATTCAAAGTCAACAAAGAATCTTCGAAGATGCCAAAAGTCTTTTAGAGTCTTAGAAGAAGCAAAAGTCATACAAAGGCGATAAAAGTTATATTAATTTTAAATATAGAAAAACGCATGGAGTCTATAAAGACTCAAGTAGTTGATTAGAGCCTTTAAAGACTGAAAAACTCACGCAAATTTTTCAAAGACTGTAAGTTATACGGAGTATTTAAAGATGGCAAAACTTATTAGGAGTCTTTAATAATGGCAAGTGTTATTTTAAATCTTACAATGGAAAAAGTTATTAAAAGTCTTTAAACATGATAACAGTCATTAAGAATTTTTAAAAATTGGAAAAGATGTTCAGCGTCTTTAAAAGTAACAAAAGAATAGAAACAAAACAGACAACAAAAGAAATAAAAAAAAAATAAAAATTATTTAAATAATAAAAAAAAAAAAAAAAAAAAAAATAAAAAAAAAAAAAAAAAAAAAAAAGTTGTCTACTATCTTTAAAGACTGCAAAACTTATACAATGTTTTTAACGATGGTAAACGTCATTATAGTTTTCGAAGACTGTGAAAGTGAATAAGTGTCATTAAAAACAGCAAGAGTAATTAAAAGTCTTTAAAAAAGTAAAAAGTATTGAAAGTCCTTAAGGATGACAGAAGTCAATAAGATATGGATAATTAAGACTTTTTAAAAACTTTAAAACATGTTTAGCAGCTTTAAAAGTAATAAAACTCAAAAACTCATGCAGATTTTTTAAAGGTAGCATAAGTCATTTAGAGTATTTAGAGAAGCGAAACCTGTATAAAGGCAGGAAAGTCTTTAATAATAGCAAGTATGATGTAAAGTCTTTAAAATAGAATTACCAGCTGAAAGTTTTTAAAGATACTAAAAAACGTTTAGCGTCTTTAAAGAAGTTTGTCATATAGAGACGATAAAAGTTATTTTAATTTTGGAAGGATGGAAAAGACATAGAGTCTTTAGAAACTGCAGAAATTGTTTAGAGTCTTTGAAGACTGAATGACTCATGCAAAGTTTTCAACGACTGCAAGTTGCTTAGAGTTTTTAAAGATGTCAAATGTTATTGGGAGTCTTTAATAATAGAAAGTGTAATGTAAAGTCTTTAAAATGGAAAAACTTATCAACAGTCATTAAAGATGCTTAAAAATGTTTTGGCTCTTTAAAAAAGCAAGTTAATTAGGGACGATAAAAGTTATTTTAATTTTGGAAAGATGGAAAAGACAGTCTTTAAAGACTATACGTGCTGTTTAGAGTCCTTAAAGACTGAAAAACTCGTGCAAAGTTTTTTAAGACTTGTAGCCATTTGGAGTTTTTTTTACGATGACAAAAAATAGTAGAGTCTTCAATAATGGCAAGTGTAATTTAAAGTCTTTAAAATAGAAACAGTTATCAAAAATCTTTGAAGATGACATAATTCATTGAGAATTTTTAAAATATGGAAAAATGTTTAGCGTCTGTAAAAGTAACAAAACTTATTCAGACTTTGTGAAGACAGAATGAGTCATTTATAGTCTTCAAGGCAATAAAAGACTCTTAAAGTACTTTGATTGGACAAGAGCCATTCAGAGTCTTTTGGGATTGCAATACTTATGTCAGTTTTTGAAGACAATAATAGTCATTAGGAGTCATGCAAGCCAGTAACAGTCATTTGGAGTCTTTAAAGATCGCCAAAACAACATCGAATTTTCGAAGATGCCACCAGTCATTAATAGTATTTGAAGAAGCAAAAGTTATATAAAGGTGATAAAAGTTATTTTAATTTTGTAAAAATAGGAAAGTCATAGAGTCTTTGAAGACTGCAGAAGTTGTTTAGAGTCTTTGGAGACTGAAAAACTCATTAAATATTTTTAACGACTGCAAGTTATTTAGAGTTTTTAAAGATGTCAAATGTTATTGGGAGTGTTTAATAATAGCATGTACAATTTAAAGTCTTTAAAATAGAAAAAGATATTAAACGTCTTTAAAGATGATAAAAGTCATTAAGAGTTTTTCAAAGCTGGACAAAATGTTTAGCGTCTTTAAAAGTAACAATGCTTTATCAGGCTTTTTGAAGATTGTAGAAGTCATTTAGAAGGCGACACAAGATTCACAGTAATTTAATCAGACAACAGCCATTCAGAGTCTTAGGGGTTTCCAAAACTCATGTAAGTTTCTAAAGACAATAAAAGTCAGTAGAAGCCTTTAAAGTCAGTAACAATCATTTAGAGTCACCAAAGATTGCAAAAAAACATAGGATCTTTAAAGATGCCAACTCGGTTAGAGTATTTACTGGTGGCAATTGTCATACAAAGACGGTAATAGTTATTTGGATTTTGTAAGTGTGGCAAACGATGCAAAGAGTCTTTAAAAAAACCATTATTTGTTTACAGTTTCCAAAGACTGCCAAACATATACAATATTTCTAACGACAGTAAACGACATTACAGTTTTTGAAGACGACAAAAGTGATAAAGAGTGATTAAAAATTGCAAGAGTAATTGAATGTCTATAAAAACATAAAAAGTCATTCAAAGTCTTCAAAAATGGCAAAAGCCATAAGGACTTTTAAAACTGGAAAAGGTGTTTAGGTTCTTCAAAAGTAGAAAAACTTATTCCAACTATTGAAAAAGGACATGGCATCTTCAATGATCGCAAAAGCAACATATAATTCTAAAAGATGCTTAAAGCCTTTTGGAGTCTTTAAAGATGAAAAAGTTCATACAAAGACGATATAAGTTATTTTGATTTTTAAAAGATAGCAAAAGTCACCAAGAGTCTTTTAAAACGGGAAAATTCGTTTACAGTATTAAAAGACTGCAAAACTTAAGCAAAGTTTATATTGACTGCAAGTAATTTGGAGTTTTTAAAGGTAGCAAAAGTTATTGAGAGTCATAAAAATTTCAAGTGTAGTATAAAGTCTTTATAAACAGAAAAAGTTGTTTGAAGTCATAAGAGATGACAAAAGTCATTAAGCGTTTTAAAGAACTGGAAAAGGCGTTTTGAAGTATTTAAAAGTGGCAAAACTTATTCAGACTGTTCAAAGATGGCCTAAGTCATATTGAGTCTTCAAGGCGACAAAAGACTCTTACAGTATTTTAATATGACATGAGCCGTACAAAGTCTTCAAAGAGTGCAAAATTGATTAAAATTTTTAAAGACGGCATAAGTCATGTGGAGTCTTTTAAGTCGTAAACAGTCATTTGAAGTCTCCAAAGATCGCAAAAGCAACATAGAATCTTCAAAGATGAAAAAAGTGCTTTAGAGTCTTTAAAGATGGCAAGAGTGATTAGGAATTTTTAAAAACTGAAAAAGGTGTTTGGAGGCTTTGTTTACAGCTAAACTTATTTGAGCTGCTTTCTATAGACAGCAAAGCATTCAGAGTCTTTAATAATAATTAAAGAATAAAATTTTTGAGGTATTCGAAGAAGACAATATTCCAACTATCGGATTGACAGTCTAATATTCGTCCACAATACGTCAATCCACATACGCAGATGGCAAGGTTCGTTTCAAGTAATGATGTACTTAAATCTTAGGATGCTTGTCTGTGTGCGAAGTTTTGCAAGTAAAGCAATTACCAGACGTATGTCTATACAGATTCAAACGATAACTGATCGAAATCCGACTTTTCTTTTAATTCTCAAATCTACGTACTTTGAATCCTAACTCAAAAAAGACTCACTTACAGTCCAGCCAATGATCTGAGAAAAAATCCACGGACAATAACCTCCAAGTCCCTACAAACAGCGCGTATCTTCTTTGATACCAAAAAAAGGACCCTTACCTACGTGCAAAAAAAAAACTTTACCCTTCTCTTCTGCACACAGCTCGCGCACTTATACCACCAAAATTTCCCAGAATCCAATAAGCCATTTCTTTCGCGAACTGCACGCTTCACCACCCGACCCCGTATTACTACCCTCCTCGACGCAGCAGCAGCAGTAGCCGATACGCCCACTGGCACGCGTTCGGACGATATATTAAATCAGCGTTGGTGAACTTCCATATCAACGGCTGTTCTTGACCCTTTTGCCAGGATCTTTTCCCAGCGAACTTCCACCATCTTTAGGTAAAAAGCACCAAGTGAGAACCTATAACCTCGTGGGGGATTTTTTTAGCACGCCACATCCTGTATGTGTATGTGCTAATATACATACATATCACTCTTCAACGACCCTTTCTCCCAGATCTCTTGGGTGAACGTCTATTTTCGTGTACGTGTGGACCACGTATATAACGTCGTTGTTCTCGCTCGCCAGCAGAGTCCCTTCAATCTTCTTCCATCCCTTATGTTTTTTCTTTTTCTTATCAACTGTTATTCCTTTTCTGTTTCTTTGGGGAGCCATAAACCACTCTCTCCTTTAAAAGAACGGCCAGAGAGAGAGGGTGAGGATTAGGAGGAGGGAAAAAAGGTCGAGGCTGTTTTCAACTTTTCGGCGCGACGTCGGGACGACCATGACGACGTGCGACGGGTACGGCTTTTCTGTCCATTTGTCTGACTGTAGGGTACCTGTGCATCACGTGTACACGGCGAATGCGCGTCGAAGTACATCCTGAGTGCACTTGTATTCGTACCGCGACAACTTACGGGCGGCTTAGGAATTCGCTGGGCGATTCGGCCACGGGGAGATTGTATATATATACAGAGATAAAGTGGTGATCGCTGTCTACTACTCTGACTGTAAATATAGATTACAGTTGAGGATGCTCTCTTCATCTCTATCTCTTTTTTTTGCTCCTTGAGTGTACGGGTTTATTTGGTTGTCAGTTTATGACCTCGGGTTTGACATAAATTTTCATGGCATTTGATTACCGAGCGTATTTTAGCGTCGAGTTGAGCTGATTTTAATTGCAAATGTTCAATTTCCTTATGATTTTAATAAACTAGCACTGATACGCTTCACATTTAGTTGATCTATCGTGTTCGTCTGTGGCGCAGATCGCTAACAAGCCACACTGAAGAGTCCAAGTTGGCGATCTGGGACGAAACGAATCTTCTCCTT
>JAPYYV010033397.1:0-23695 GCA_030522625.1 Copidosoma aretas | reverse complement strand
TCGCTTGCATTACGCAACTGTCTGCAAATATAAGTACAGCTCTCTATTCTTCGCTCGGCTCTTTTTCTTTCTTTCGACCGTCCCGTCTGGCCTCTCCGCTGCTGTCGGCTCTCCCTTTTCTTTTTTTTTTCCTCGACGCGCGTAAGTATCCGCCCCGTCGACGTGTCCCTACATACCTCTGTCGTGACGTCGGCGACGCCGACTGATTTTTTTTCCCTCCTTCAAAGTCAAAGTGGGGAATGGCCGCGATAACGGCCGATTGTATTTGCGTTGCGCGTACGTACCCTATATACATGCGAATGGAAAATGCACCTGTTGCGCAACGCGCGTTTTGGTTGCTAACGAGATGGTTATGAATCGGCTCACGTAAATTCATATTGCGTTGCGCGTGCCCCTGATGGATAACTCCACGCGAGAATGTCCAGAGTGTTGTTTGGATATTCGTGTGTGCTTATGATGTAGGTGAGCATGTAGCAACAAGTCCACGACCAAGTTTACGCCCCCCCCCCCCCCCCCCCCCCGATAGTGAAAGATTTTTTTTCAAGAACATTTTTGGCAGGGTATAAATATATGCGTCTGGTTTTCAGAAAACTTTTAGTTCCGAATTGATTGGAATTGTTAGCAACTTGATGAACACAGGTCATAATTCTGAAATGGTACAAGATTTTTCGATAACGTTTTTTCAATTAATCGTATCTGACTTCATTTGTTGTAGGACGAGTCCGACACGTTATTTAGTGTAATACTAGATGACAATTTTTTAGATTGTTGGAATAGTTTTGTATGGTAAAAAATTGTATTCAATGACCTGGTTTTTACTTTCAGAACAAATGTTAGTAATTTTAAACATTTGTCTGGAATTTTACATAAAATTAGTTTGATTTGTTACGTATGTCTTGATTTCAAACTCAATGATCTCACTCGTCTAATTTGCATACGCTAATTCTTCAAATTTTTTTAAAAAAGATAACAATTTCGTGTATAGCATACTTCAAAAAAAAGTTTGAATTGACAGTAGATGAAATACAAGTTTGGTTTCTATTGAGTCAGTGACTGAAAAGTTCGGAATGGTGGTAGATTCGGAATTCCGATTTTTCTGGAAAAAGAATGCCCACTCATTTTTTCGAGTCTCTTCCAGTTTTTCAGCGCACTTTTCACCAAACCCAGAAAATTTTCTTGTTTTTTTTTTTCAAACAGGCAAACACGTTTTAAGTGGTTTTTTTCGAAGCTTCAACGATTGTCGAGTAAGAAACCTTTTAAATTTCTTAAACATCGAATTTGTTGTTTAAAGTACGAAGAAACTGTGGCGGGGGAAAAAAAGTCGCTAAGAACATCTCTTCGGAACAAGTCATTAAAGTCTCATCAGGGCTTCTGTTTTTCTCGTGTTTACAAATTTTCTGTATCACTGGAGACACGAAGATAACAATCTCTGCGCCCGGAAGAAGGCACGCCTCGAAATAAAATTAACCAACGATTTCGGGTGCCTAAGACTACAGATTTTTTTTTTTTTTTTTCTCAGGGAGTAAACTTCTTCAACTGTTTATATAAATAAAAGAAATCTGAGGAAGAAAAAAAAAAAAAAAAAAAACTCAAGGAATGTCCGAACCGAATTCCAAATCTATACCCTATGGAGTACCTCTATACCTACACCGCGCCTGTGTAACACACACCCAAAAGGAAAGTAAATACTCATTCTTACCAGCGCACGGTCAGGATGATTCATGAAGAAGAAGAAGCCGCTGTGTCCCCAGAAACACCTTGAGTCCAGCACGTGCTTGAAATTTCACGAGCCTCTCCCTCGTCCTGTGTCCCGACCAAACAAACAGCCTAGATACTATACACAGCCCTTTCCTTTCGTCTCCCCGAATATTTCCGAAACGATTTCCCGGCGCCTATCGTCTCGGCGTGAAGATAAATATGCTCACACACACGGTCGGCGGTCGACACGCCGTAAAGGGAGAATATGGAATTAAAAATCGATCCCTCACAGAGAGCACGCGGGAAAACTACTTTCGTTTTTCTGTTTCGTCGCGATGTACACGAGTGAACTATGCGTTACTGATTCACCGACTCTCTTCGGTTAAGAGTGGACGCTTCGAGACCAGCGGCAGTTCGGAAGACACTGCGCTGTACTAACACTAATGTACAATAATAACCCTTATCGCATCCGTGACGAGAAGTACACGAATTCCGAAGCTTAATGGGCACCGATTCATCGGCTCATTTTGGACAGCTAATTGCGGTGTCCCGACCAATCGGTGGGCAACTTTGGTTCCTTATCGGTATGTCGAGTTGTGTGTGGTAAGTACATGGATCATTACACAAAAACTGCGATATATTCCGTGTCGCAGCTATTTACGACAACGCACTTCATTATTTCGTGTCAGAATTTTGTTTAAATCTCGGTTTAAATGGGGTAAGCCAATTACTCCTGAATACGTTTTGGAAATCAAGTCCAAAAAAATTCATTGCGTTGCCGTAATATAATAGGAAAAACAGGCCAAGTTGTCAATACCGTAACAAGTCGCACTTGAAAATTTCATTTTTAGCGGCTGGTGGAGCTAATGTGTCAACTTTTTAATTTTTTTTACTGCTTTATCGTTAAGGATCAGGTATCTAGCATCTTTTCTCGTAGTTGAGAACGATAAATAAAATTTTTTGAAACAATCTACGATGTCTTATACGTGTCACAAAATTTTGAAACTTTGGAATTGCACCTGATAAGTGCTTTGGTAAAATCAAGTGCTCAACTCTTGGGCACGTAAACTGGACCGTTCGAATTCTAGAGCGTACATAGTAATAGTACATTACGCCATTTACTTTTGTGCCCGAGTCTCGTATATTATTTTTCTTGCCGAGGGCGCAAAGTGCAATTTTGCGCCCGTGGGCACACTTTGGGCCCGCGAAAGTACTTAGCGCCCTAGGGCAGAAAAGTACTTTCAAGGGCCCAAAGTGCGGCCAGAGGGCGAAAAGGCTCTGCTGCACTTTGGGCCCTAGGTAAGAAAAAATTTTTTCCTGCTCTAAATTCGGACGTATCCAGTTTAGCAGAGAACGTACAGCCTTATTCGCGGTAAAAAAAACTGTCATTACCGTAACCACGTCTATCTCGGTGACATTTCACATTTTCGGTTGGATGACTGTATAGTATAAGAATATTTGCCCCGCAAGCTCCACCGAAAGCTCAGTGGCTCCCGAACATATTACATATATATGCTGGACATGTATTCGTATATCTATATGTATATGTTTGTGACGCCAAACATTCTTACATACGAAGGCGCCTTATGTTGCAAATTAAATTTAGTAGCGAAATTAGCATTTGCGGCTTCAGAATCGTGATTTTAGTGTGGTCGTACGGTAATGACCAAACTGTCATCATAGGAACCGTTTTTTGAAACTTATTAAAAAAATTCATTAAGATTCATGGGATTTCCGCAAATGATAATCAAGCCGGGGCCAAAATTTTTCAGCTAGTTTGGATCTCGAGTAACTTGGGAAAAACGTTGAAAAAATTCTAAACTCTGAATTTCAGGAATCCCACTTCACACAATAATATATTCCATTTTTTCGTGAAATGGCCCGTATACGTGCGCATTATACATGCTGACAAAGTTGGTAAAGGTGAAACGAGCCCGGGGTACAAGCAGTACAGGGAACAACGACAGACGCTGTTGATTTCGTGAATCGACTATAACTGTTTCTTCATCGTTTCGACAAAGTTATAGCGGCATAGGTGTGCAGCATTTCAGACGTATAATATATAGAGACACCCGGTCCGAACTAAGGCAATAGGGTACTCCGGGCCGTCACGGGATTGGGTTTTCCCGAGGGGTTTTCCCACCCACAGGACCCCTGCCCTGGCGAACGCGGAGCGGTATCCCCCTATATGTATCCCTATCCCTTCCCAGTCTCAAAGTGCCGAGTCTACCCAGAGCATAAGGAAGCAGCGCCCTATAATACAAAAAACAATATGTGCCGTATACCGAGAGCGACTGTTTCTTTTCCGTCATTTTTCGTATTCGCCTCGTGAACCGAAAAACGAAGCACCTAACGGAGTTTGTGTATTTAAATATATGTACACACGTGTATACAATGTAAGTATACTTTGGTAAGTATGCGAAAGAAGAAGAAGAATAAGAAACGGGTCTGCGTGATTTCTCGCTTTCATGACGCAACCGCGGCAAGAGAGACAACGAACGTGAAGTAATGAAAAATAATCACGAGAGCTTCGGCGTACGACGACCTTTTGAGAGAGAATAGAGAGGGGGTGGGACTGGTTTTGTACATCCATATATACACGCATTGGAGGAGGTGTGTGTATTTTTTGTTTTTTTGTTTCTTCGACCGCGTCCCGAAGACATGAGGTCGAAGATGGAATTTTCGGAACGGCTGACAGGCAGGTACACGTGTGTGTGTATATATACATATGTATTATCGAGGGGCCCTCTGGAGTAGTAAAAAGAGAGAGGCGGAAAAGGGAAGGGAAGAAATGCGTGGGCGATGCAGTGTACAGTCATCGGTGACGTGGATTTTAAAAGGGAAAGGGAGGGAATGATCTTAAAATTGACTCTGTGACTCTATGATCTAATATCGCCGTGTTTTGAATCTATATATTACAATCCAGCCCCCACTAGGATTTGGTAAAAAAAGTAACAGAAAATACATTAAACAGCCCAAGATCTACAATAATGATTGAGTCAACTTGCTCGACGCGCGTCGAAGACTTGATTTATTTGTTAAGTCAACGACGCGTCGCGTATACAAGGTATTATCTCTTCTCGAGTCAAAACATTCACCTCTCTTACATAGCAGCCTCGATAATTATTATTTCTACTTTATTGACATTGCTCACAGCCAAAT
The DNA here is from genome assembly GCA_030522625.1 of Copidosoma aretas. Lineage (NCBI taxonomy): Eukaryota > Metazoa > Arthropoda > Insecta > Hymenoptera > Encyrtidae > Copidosoma > Copidosoma aretas. The sequence continues at coordinate 18,835 of JAPYYV010033397.1, read as the reverse complement.
GCCTCGACTCGAGAAGTTTTATTATATACCCACAGCTCGTCCAATAAAAAAGTCGTCGACGAAAGTTTTTGAACAGTCCCTCGACTCATTATTCATCACAATTAAGATAATTATGAAAAAACTACCCCCTCGCACCATCGGATCTCCCCATAATGTACACGAGACAAAAACAACAACAAAAAACAACGCAGTTCGCACGTCGTCGCCCGGCTGTCAGTGCTCCCTTTCCCCCGCCTCGCTGCACCAGCAAGTAATATATAATATGTACAAATACATACCAGTAACACACGAGAGTGTGCAGTAGCCTCGGCAGTAGCAGTGGTATATATAGCCAGCAAGCATTAGAGAGAGCTAGGGGGAGCCATGCAGCTGATGTTAATCCTCTCGACTCATCGTACGCGTCGTCGTGTGGAAACAAAGCAGCAACAACATTTTATGTATGTATCTATTATGAGTCGACGTCGACGAGAGCGGAAATGCGCCGTGGAGGAGGAGGAGGAGGAGGAGCGCTTGCATCGAGAGGCTTTATAATCTTTATACGACTGAGCAAGAAAAAAAAAAAAAAAAACAGAAAAAAAAAAAGAAACAACAAAAGAGAAAAAAAAAAAAAAAAAAAAAAAAAAAAAAAAAAAAAAAAAAAAAAAAAAAAAAAAAAAAAAAAAAAAAAAAAAAAAAAACAAAAACCACGAACGCGAACGGACAGAGGGACTTTGGGAAAACGAGGAGGAAGGAAAGCTATGCCAGCAGCACGCGCGCCGCGCCATCATCGGGGACTTTCTTATCCTACAGCGTTCCCCCTTTTTTTGCTGCCCGCACAGCAACTCGTCTTTCGCCGAGCGAGGCTCTCCTTGCCCCTGATGCGTCCTACATACTTACTGTACAAGCGGTGTACCAACGAAAGTGTCGGCTAATTTTTCGCGCGGCTCTCACTGTGCCTGCGTCATATATATTTTGTTTTGTACATGAGAGCCTGATGGGTTTGTACATGCGTTTTTAGAGGGTGGCCGATTTTTGTTGTTTCTTTCGTGATAAGCGGTGCGTGCAATCGCTGTATTATATCATAGTGTTGTTGCAAAGCACACGAACAAATCAATGGACTATCTTCTGCGCTGCTGCCAACAAACGAAATACACGTGACTCGCCGTACACGCTCACGATAATTTTCTCTCTTGCTGTCTACGATACGACGTACCTGTTTATTTATATTATATGCACCAGTGGTAAAGGGCGCGGTGCACAGAGTCGCAAAAATAAGACAAGCCGCATGCCGTAATATCTCCCTCCTGCACTCTACATCTAAATTTAAATCCATACCAAGTAAGTATATTATATGGATGGCCCGAGCGCATGTATACGCCTCCAATTTTTACTCTTTTCTTTGACGTCGTTGATATGGTGCGCCGTTTAAATATACTTACATTTGAATTCTGAGAAAGTCCAAAGTGGTTCAGTGCTGACTCTGAAGCCGAAGAAGACGCGACTATATAAGTTAGTATAAGCGACTAAAGTACTTTGGGTTATAATTTTCGACGACTCGCTGTATCGGGGGACTCCAATTAGAGTAAACGAGATGCTTTTAAAAAAAAATCATACTATCGGTGTTTTTATGGTATTCGTCGAAAATCTACGTAGCTATGTTTATTCATCTAGAAATATTAATAACCTCGATCTTCCCCGCAGTATTTCGTTTTTTTTTTTTCCCCTACACTCGACACCGCAATGTTTACATCCGGCTAGTCGGGGGTGTCGGATCGAGTATTTTTTTTTATCGAGACGCTCGCGATATCGTAGCGGCGATTAAACGCTGCATAACCCTGACGCCGAAGCGCGAGTGCGCCACCAATACACGGCCGAATATAGAACCGATCGTGCGTGCGTGTATGTAGATCGTGCGTGCGTGTATGTATATATATATATATATATATATATATATATGTGCAAACAGACTCGTATTATTATGCCGAAGCTTGGGTGTTTTTGTGCGCCCCGCCAATGTGTACAGCGATAAGCTTCGGTATACATAATCGAACATTACCGCGGAATGTGGAGAGCGTCTGCTGCTGCTGCTGCTGCCGCCGCCAATCCTATATTTTCTTTTTTTCACTGACATTGCGATACAAACGTATATAATACATAGAGTAGATAAGTCTTATGTACAAACAAGCAGCCGGCGTTTGATTATCGGCGTAGTCGTTGAACATTGACTCGAGAGAGAGAGAGAGAGAGGGAGAGGGAATCGTCGATCGATCGAGCTTTACAATTAAGTCATGTTATCATCAATGATAACCGAGCACGAAAAATGGTCTTGCGTCACCATATACAATAGTGTCGCGTGACGCACCAATCGACGATCACAATTAAATTACAATTCAATCTCGATACTTTTTCACGGAAACTTGCGGGAAAAAAGGCGCGTTTGTTCGTAAGCTGTTTTCGCACGACGATCGCGGGGGGTTAGTTTCAAAGACACTTTGAAACACATCATACCGATCTTTGATGCCGATACTACTGAATACAGGCGCTTTCGATGTCTTTGCCGTCAGTATGATCTATATCGCGCCTCGATCATATTTATGTTATTAACTGATGCACACTCTGCCGACGGAAGGGAAGGGAAAAAAATCGGTATCCGGTGAGTAGCGAAGATCCACGGTTGTTGGCGTACCGAAATAAATCGTTCGCCGAGGTAAAGGAGTCAAAGTATACACAGCATTCGCACGCATGCACCGAGAAACTCGCCTCAGGCCCCTCGAGTCCTTTCGCGATAAAATGAAAGAAGGCATGCTTGTGTATACCTACAGGTACTACGCACGAACACACACACAGCCGAATGATCGAAAGGAAGGTATGCGAGGATAAGTAGCATATCTGGAAGAGAGAGAGAGGGAGAATAGCAGATTGTAAGTGCAAATAATGTGTTAAAGGTACAGTACACGTACACATAATATATTTATAGAACAAGCGCGATCGCCATCAGGGAATATATATTTAAGTACAAGGAGCAAAGGAGCTGGTGCACTGCACCGCGGCAGGAGACCTACCTGTCAGCGCGCATTCCACGCCATAGGTATATATATATACGATCCTCGGGGCGCGCGCTACTCTCTCTCTCTCTCTCTCTCTGCTCCTCGAAGACGAGGAGATGCGTGTGTATACGTATACGCGCGCGATGATAAGTCAGTATATGTATATACATGGGCGAGTAGAGAGAGAGAGAGAGAGAGAGAGAGAGGAACGAAGGCGAATATAATATAAGCGGCAGTGGGGAGTATACGGAACATATGTGTATATATATATAGCCTGGCTTTCGTTGCTTGCCTGATGACGCTTGCTCCTATATATCTCCGGTGCAGTTTCTTCTCCTCTCCTTCTCTCGCGTACATACGTTGTTTTCTTCTTCGGCTCTCCTTCTCCTTTAAATGCCCTCCTTTTACCCTTCCGTCCTCGGTGCCGATTATACATACAAGCCGCTCCTGATGCACGCGCACGTTTCGAAGGAACGGTACGTGTATTATTGTTGTCTTCTTTTCTTTATCTCGCACGCAAGATCTGAATATCGACGAAGCGCGATGTACATTCGAACGAGGCACAAAAAACAATATCTTCCCTCGGCGCGCACTGTATTCCTTCACTGCACTGTGTAATTATGATATCGGGCACGCACAACGGTTCGCCGCGCTTGCCTTATTTTGCACGCACCCACCGTCACGAGGATTTTTGATCCAACAGCACCAGATTCGGGAGCACTGCACCGACCAGAGCACGATCATCAGTGAACCTCCTGCGGGGTGATCGCGGATGTACGCGCTCGATCTTCACACGGCGTATGGGGCACCGACCGACCGATCGCGGGACACGATCGACGGATCAGCGGCCGAACACCGCACTATGATATAGGTGCGCGATCGTTCATTCATTCATCATCGCGAACTCCATCCCCGAAGCCGCGGGTCGTCGATGTGCGGCAGAGCCGCAGATGTTGCCGAGCTGGCTGGGCTTGTTTTGCGCAACCATCACCGCTGTACGACAGTGCGACGACGATGATAATAACAGAAGCAGCGGAGAGCACGAGGTCCCCCCCCCCCCGCCGACGACGACGGCGATGGCCGATGCGATTTCGCGCACCACATTATTATTATATATGTATCGTCTTCGATGTACACGCATGCACCACCACCACCACCACCAGCAGCTGCTGCCGCGTACCGGTATCTTTTTTTACTTTCCGCGATGTATATGCGCACTGTACATCATACGTTATTGAGTACCGCGGCGTTGTTGTTTATCAACGCGCACCCGATGATAATGAAGCCGCGCCGCGCGCGCGCCAGTGACAGTAGCGATTATTATTTTTCACTGCCCCTGTGATGCCGAGTGCAGCGCCCGTGAGTATTTTTTCTTTCTTTCATCGAGCGTATATTATAACATGTAAGTACCTATAGGTATATTTATACGACGTATACGGTGCAGGCGGTGCAACAGCAAGCAGCAGCAGGTAGCGAGCAGCATATAATAATAAAGCGCAAGCACACCGCGTATATATATGTACGTAGGTAATACAGTGAGCGCCGATCGGGAGAGCCGATTCCTGCCCGAGCCGAGTCGGCGCTGCTGCTGCGCCTGCGTCACCTTTTTTTCTTCTTTCTTTCCTTTCCTCCGAGCCGAGTCGGCACACTTGCGCGTCCTTTTCACGTATTATTCCATCAGCGTACTGCATTGCACAACACGCTCCGCGGCTGATTCTCCATTGTATCGCTCGAACGGTTTTCGATCGCTGCGCTGTACAAGTGGGATCGGTATCAACGATCGCCGCATCAGCAACAACAACACCACTGCACCGCGTTCGCCGAGCACACTGCAGCACTTGCGATTATTATTTCCAAGGAACAACACCAGCATCAGCAGCGTATGTGTACATCCAGGACTCGCTCGCAGCCGAAGGAGCCTCCGACCGTAAGTGCAGTATATAAACTCCGGCGATCGGCAGAGAGGAGAGCCCCATCGGCGCACTGTATAATGCGTGCGGCGGCGTTGAAGTATTCGTATACAACGGGAAAGCCGCCTCCTTCACGCTCACACGCGCCGGGACCACACGAATATACATGTGCATGCACACACGCTTGAAAGTACACTGCAAGTACGTGGGGATCGGGACCGAGCGAGAGAGAGAGAGAGCGGCGCTGACTCTCCGCGTTCCGGAGCTCTGGCACGCTCGAGCGCTCGGCTCGCTCCGCGCTTACGGTCTCTCTCTCCCACCGCTCGCGCCCCCGGTGCATTTAAAAAGCGCCGCGTCTCTGTCCCGCCGATGGCAAGTATATACAGCCGAGCCGGCCGCCGCGGCGTCCCCCCACCCCCACCACTCGCCGACGCCACGTGGTACAACAGTGGCCCCCCCGAGCGGCTTGTGCCGATCCCCGCCGCTCCGCTTCCTTTCCATTCCGTTCCCCCCCTCTCTCCGGGTCTTCCTTCCAGGCGGTTTTACGATCGGTTGCTCCGCGGTGCAACGCACGCGGTGCCTACATTGCGCGTGTTCTGTACGCAGCTGTGCCTCGGACCAATAAAGGCTGCGCAGGCAACAAGGATCATCCGCATACATCAGGTGCCTCGACGTTTTTCAGGGGTATAACTTTGGAGCTCGGTCTCGCTGCCGTCCTGTTCGCGGTGCGGATCGCTATGGGGGTGAAACACCCTTGCCAGTGAGCGGCGACGCCTGGGCCGTTCTGCCGGACGGTCGAATCGTATATACATAGTATACACGCGGGGAACCCCGTCCGTTGCAGACAATATTATTTCGAGGGCTCGATGATACCGATCTCCAAGCGCACGGGAACGTTGTCCATACCGACCCGAAAAAACGCTCCCGCGGTACATTCGAATCGTTTATCTCGCCGGAAGCCCGCGACGAGTAGGTACCTTATAAGCGCCCGTCAGAATCCCGTTCGAAATCACTCAGGCCCGTCGAGCTCTGGCGAAAAGGGCTCGCGTGCCTATTATCTCCCGCGGCCTTCCACCATACGTACGGAACGGTGCAAAATCTCGACGGCTTTACAGCGAGCCCCCGGCGGCGATCCGCGTTCCTCCCCTCTGAATTATTGTTATCATCATACGCATGCGCGGGGGATTATGATACCCATGTATACGTGTGATGCAACAACAGTTCGAAGCGCGAGACTGCTGATGCGCGTGTCCTGAAAACTCGCGAGCCACGACACCCGGCGCCCCCGCGGGCGGGGTGGGGAGGGTACGGGGCGGGGGCGCGGGGGGGCGGCGGCGGGGGGGGGGGGGGGGGGGGGAAGCATTAAACCCCGCGTTCCTCTCGAGGGGCGCCGGGCGCGAAGGATCGGACGCGGGAGCGACGCGCGGCAAGGGTATGGGGAGAGGGGGTATGCAGCGCTGCTGGATCTGACATTTTTCGCTTGGCCATTGTCTTCTGTACCAACTTGCAGCTATCTGTAACTTTGTACGGAGGGATGTTTCGTGAAACGAAAGGATGGTCTCGGGGAGAGGGGGGGGGGGGGTATACGTAGATGCAGCCGGCCGAGGGTGTACAATAGACCATCAGTCTCGATAATGGCCTCTCCTCTCCCAGGGGAACTTTTGAGCTTTGGCGACTGCGCCCCGCGCAAGGGGTGGGAAAAGAGGGATATGCGAGGCATGTATAAGGTAGCTGACGCAAGGGATGGGCTCTATATCTTTGCTCATCAATTTAATTTTTGTTATTCAAGCCCGCAGGTGTGGAGTTTAGCGAAGAGGGTTGGCGAAAGTTTTTTGGAGGCACGCGTGCCGGTGGATTTTGGGACGCGCGTTTTCTGTTCGGCTACCACACATCAGTGTATTAACAAGTGGTATCTGATGATTGAATGCCTCTTTCAATTGAATTTTCAAAACTTGGTAAAAAATGGCATGGAATACCGTGAGAAGAGTTGTCACCACAAGTACCCTCGAGTCCAGTTGGAACGACATCCGATGCCAGCTATAAGGTATCGGCTTGTCGGTCCAAAATGCATAATCATGCATAATTCACGTTTAGAGCTCCCCTCTCATCCTATTGTTATTCCACGCGTGTACGTGTAAAAATATAATAATAATGATAACTACTAGCGTCGGTCGCTCTTATGATGTGCGCCGCAACAACGACTGGGACGACGCTTTTTTATACGGAGGCGAGCGCTACTGTTGAATGTAAACGACAAGCTGTAATATCATATACTTACTATATATATTATTGTAACGCGCATTGTTTCGTTGTTCGGAGAAGCAAAGCGCGAGAGCTTTACTTTCTCACGTTTGCGCACGAGAAAATCTGTAATGTACGATTTCAATAATTTCAAGTTCTGTTAAACAATTTTTCGGCCTCAGTATACGGACAGTGCGTCCTTCCGATGGAACTTTCTCTATATTACCTGCGCGCTGGATATATATGTAAATAAACTGCGGGAGAGATTTTTCATCATATTATCATCCCACAATTTCCCCTCCGCGCCCCCTTTGCGGTACTTTGAATAACTGCCAAACGGCCCATCCTCCGAAATCGTAGCGTGCATGCACGTGGTTTCGCCCTATACCCAACAACTGCAGGTATATAGACATCAATGAAACCTCCCAAGTGAAGAAAAAAAACAAAACAAAACAGAGCACGGACTTGGACACGGAAGAAAACAAAGCACGAGTGAGCTGTACGGAGAGCGAGCTCGTCGATAATGTACAAGAACATCACAACAACGTGATGTGCCGCGTAAAAGCTGTAAGGTCACTGACATCGTATACACTAACTTGCGTTACACAGGATGCTATTGCATGTACCCTACTTATAACTTGACGCGACTCTGTAATTCACACGGGTATATATGTGCAGCACGGCATCACGCGAATCGAGCTTTTTCTTCTCCGCACAGCTGCGACAGAGCATCGTAGGGACACACGACTCTCCGAATGCTGCATTCCTCGCGGGATATCGCGTATACGTATACGTCGAAGATTATTATTATGGCGCAAGGTCAAGGCGATGGAAGAAAAAAGAACCGTAAACTCTCTAATATATGCATACCCGCACAACATGGTACAGCATCGTTACATCATATATACAGCTGATTCATACGATCAACGAATCCGCGTAGATCGCGCAATCGATCGCCGCGGCCTCGTCGTTATCACACGAGTCGTCCGCATCGGCGAGGATTGCGTCGGATATAATATAATTATATGTATATCCGTTGGTTTTTCCCGCTCGCTTGTTTGTTACCTCTCGTGGACAGTACATTACAAATATATATAGGTCGTCCATACGGCATTGATATTGACCGAATTGCCCATGCACGTGTATATATTACATTACACTGTACGGACGAGGGACGAATTTTTAATGGCCCGACGTAACGATTATTGCCAGCGGCTGATGGAACCTTGGGGGCCTCTCTCGCTCTCTCTCTCTCTAGCTGTTATTATACGTCTGTGCAGACGTGCGGTGGGCTCCGATTTGTCGGTCGAGCTTTTACTCGAGCTTTCTTCGAGCTCGGTCGATTGGGCCACGAGGCCTGATGGGAGCATGAATTTGGAATGACGAGTATACTGACACCGATTCTACATTCATTTTACTCAACTGCGTTATTTGATCTGTATCATTTTTGAAAAATTAAGTACAAATTTCGGTGTTTGGCTTTGATATTAGACCACAAGGAAACGGTTTAGGAGGCTTGGGAGCTGAAACAACGGTCACCCTTGTAAGCAGCGAACGCGTGAATGTTGTTCATGTCGCAAGTATAATTTGTCAATTGTATTTAAAACATGTTACTCCCATGTTCCAATCACTAGTTCTTCGAGTTCAAATGTTTGTACTAAATTGGCAAAAAATACGCAGCAATTTTTTTTCACACGGCAGCTTCTTTGAATCCATCGCTTCTTCATCGAGAGTCCATTTTTTTATATTCGTTCAAAACTTCATCACTGACCTCACACGTTATGAGTATTTCCTCAAAAGCCAAGCCGCACGCGTAGGGTATATAATATTCTCCTGCCTCTCCGTAACGATAGCAATCGTCTTTTCGCGCACACAGAGTCCGTCTTTATTAAGAAAATAAAGCAGGAAAGGCGGAGGAGGAAAATAAGACGGCTCGATTCGCCCGTCAATCTCGAGTTATTAAGAAAGTACAACGTAATACACCCATCGCCGAGCCAGCGCGCACACGCCAATTAAAACCGCTGCGGAGGGCTTCGCGGAATCGAGAGGCCCCCCACCCCCCCCCCCCTCTTTTTACCAATTATCGTCAATTTGCCATCCGACTCTGGCACAATGGCATCTTTGATTCGGCCAAACTGTATCATAGGTATACTTATGCATGTGCATATATACAACGCACGCCTACACGATAAATATACACACACTATGAGAGAGCTTTTAATCATTTCGCGCGCAAAGTTACCGAGCCGCCAATTATCAATTGTCCGGCCACCCTCTGCCTCTTGTATTTACGTCCCCCTTCAATTGACGGATGTTCCGCGAAGAGTCGCAGGTCGTAGGTATACTAGGATAAGTAAGGCACTCACGATGATCGAAATCGCATACACACACATCACATGATATTTATTGGGTATCAATATAGTATCGACTATACATACACAGTCTTGCAGGACAATGTAGCGCTCGATTAATCAAAAGCATCCGCGATTGCAAACATTGCTGTTATTACACCGCTGCAGATGGCGAGCAGTAGGATCGTCGGCTCGTTAAGCCCAGCGCTGGAGAGATCGATGTTCTCTTCGGGGTCTGAAACGCACGTGGAAAAATTTGACGAATCACCGATCCCATTGCAAAATTACTGCGCCCGAGAACTTTGGCGAACAACAACAGCAACAACCGGCCATAACAAAAGATAAAAAAAAAAAAAAAAAAAAAAAAAAAAAAAAAAAAAAAAAAAAAAAAAAAAAAAAAAAACCTACACTCCAAATTTTTTGGCGATTCATTTATTTTTCGTACGGCACTTCGAGAACTAAGAGACGACTGACAACCGACCATCCCTGAAATCGGCGCAGACTATCTATAATCCACCACGCAGTACGTGCGGGTCAATCTCACCGTAGTCCCTGTAGAAGGGCTCCTGGGTTCTGGGCGCCTCGCAGTCCTCGCCCGTTCCCCTCGCTTGCCTCCGCCCGGTCAGCCGGCGGTTCAGGTAGTCGATCAGCGGATCATCGTAGTCGACCCTGATCACGTGCCACTGTCTTCTCGGCTTCGCGCGTCCGAACACCTGGAAAACGCAACGAAGGAGAGCCCAAAGTTAATACTGACCGTCGTCCTCCTCCTCTTCCTCCTCGTCGTCGTCGGGTTGCTGATTATGTTCGGTCACCTGCTCGTTGTACGATATTTCCGCCTCTTTGTCCCCGTAGTCGTCCTCGTTGTCGATGTAGTCATCCGTGTCGGGACCGCCGGGGTTTTTCGTTTTCGTGTCCTTGGCTTGTGATTTTTTTTCGTCAACTTCGGCATCGTAGTACAGGAAGGACAGGAGCCTTCGTCCCGTTGGGTTGTTGGTTACCGCATGTCTTGGAATTGCTATGTTGCCTGTCTTTTGGGGAATATTTTAGTTGTCTCGTTGTATGTTGCGATATGATGGCGCTAAAATTGGTTTTTCATATGCAGACACACTTACGGTATGATCGGGATTATCAGCCTCGTACCAGTGGTCACTTGGCTTGGACCAATGAATGTTTTCGTGGTTTGTTCGATTTCCCGTGTGTTTTATATTTTGCACAAGTTCGAGTTCATTGCTACAGTTACATTTTAGAGGTACTTGACCACTTGTTACACAGAGTACGATGCAATACATCGATAGTGAGAGTACAAACATAGCCTGGACGTGTGAACTTAACTACTATTTTTATTTATAATTTCAGTAGAATTGAGGTTGTTGTTGATCATCCAGAGGCGTGAAGTTGGCTTAAAATTGAATGCAAACTATTTTTTTTTAATTCGTATTTTATTGTCTGGTGATAATCACAATGTACGATTCTCATCGAGTCTCGACAAGTGTGATGAGACTGTACACTTAAACCGAAGAACCTTAAATATCAAAGAATGTCTTATCAATACTGACTCAGATAAATAAATTTATCAGACCTTAAGTTTAATGGTATTACTTATTGAATAAATGACGCTAACTCATGGAAACAAACAAAAATTATGGCGGTATCTACGATGGATTGTCATGCAAATATTTTCTTGTGACAAAATCTGGAATCATATTGTTTGTATCAAGAGCTTCTTTGTTGCTGCATCCTATGACAGGGCACCTAAAATTAAAACAAGTATGTTGCCATGAGAATTCAGTTTTTTTTTTTTTTTTTTTATCATTAGTTAGGAAGAAACTTACTTGGTTTTGTTGTTCAGTTTGAGCATTTGATTTACACTCTCACGATCATAAATGTGACCACATGTTTTATTTTTCAATGGGTCGGTCATTCGTTTTTTTGTAAATGGATCAATCACGTTGATTTCACCTTGAGTCATTTCAATATCATCATCTTCAAGCGTCGACTTCTTTTTGACACCATCAACACCTATCAATGTAACACAGTGATGAAATATTTGGCTAAATAAGTTCTGGTACTAATTAAACATTAATGAACTCACTGTTAACAAGATCTTGGACTTGACGGGAATATTCTTCAAAACTAGAGTTTTCAGATGCATCTGGCTCATAATCAAGGAGCTCGTTTTTCTTTTCCTGTAACAAATTAAGAAATATATTAATATCGAACAAAAGAAAAGTGAATCCAACATACAAAATAAGATGTAAATACTTGAAACAACTTCAATATATCGTCAGAACTGACGTTTTCAGCATCTATGTTCCTAGTCACTTCTTTGATGGTACTGGCACATTTTTTTACCTTTAAACAGTTGGAGCAGTTTTTTTTCACATAAACATGTAAGTTGTCTAGGAGCTGATCCCTGGTAAGTTTGTCATCATCTATTTGTAATTGAATGGGTAATCAATGAATACTTTCGAATATGTCTTTATCCAAACAACACGCATAACCTATAAAAACTCACCAAAATGAGTGATGATGTTCTCGGCTGATTTGAGAAAGTTATTCAGCATCATTTCGAAATCGTTTGAGCCAGTCATTTTTTACTTCGAGAGTCGCGTTGTCAAAGAATAAATTACTCAACTTTAACAAATGACAGTCACGTCAACAAGCGAAACAACTGATCCACAATAAAAAGTGGGTGCCCGACTGCCCACTTTCGAGAAAGTCGAAGTACTTAAGTATCGCAGTCGAATAGTATATTATTCCTTAAAAATTTTTGATGAAAAAATCACTAAGTATATACTTACTTAAAAACTAAATTTTTTGACAATTGCACCGTAAACGGGGCCATTCAAAAATATGTGCGATAACGGAAAACGTGTTAAATTTTGACATATGTAAACATCCATAAAGTAGAAACATGTCTTATCATAAACTGATAAATATCGCTCATATGATAAAAGTACTTGCAGATTACCAACAATAACATACAACATAACCTTTAATTAATATTCAGGAATTCAAGTAAAAACTGCAGGCACCGAATAGTTCATTGCTGTAATAAAATTAATTTAAATGTAATAAAGCAAAAACCGTGAAATAGATGATATATTTTTCTGTGCAAGTGTGACACAGTTTTAAGCTAACAAATTTATTCCGTTCAAGTCTGTGTTTTTGTAGTATTATGAGGTACTGAGTATATTTTCAATAATATTTCAAGAACATTGTAATCAGTGTAACAATGCTACGACCAGCACAACTTTTTGTCAACCAAATACGTACTAAAGTGCACAGAAGCACTCCAAAAATTTGGAAAGAACAAGATGGTGTGAAGTATGGCTTGGTAACTTATTTCCCAAGGTGATAATGTTGCATAAGCATAGTTTTTATACAATTTGAACGTTACTTTTCTTTTTCACGACAATATTTTTAATCATATTTTACTTTCACAGACACAAAAATGAGGTTGATCCACCAATCACACCAACAAAACTATTGCTAGTACAGCGTGTCGAAAAAGTCAAAGGCAATCCATATTGGGAAAAAAAAGTACTTGCCCATGTTCATCTTTGTATTAAGGTAAAACAATGAATGCTATTATTTTAAATTCATAAAATCCATAATTCCAGGTTATAAAATAATGTTGATACGAGATTATTCTTACAGGAAAGAGGAAATCCAATCACTATTTTAAAAAATACTCCAGAAGTATGTGCTATGCTTTGGAAAGTAAAACATCTTATTAAAGTTACACCTATACAGTTACCAGAACGTTTTCCGGATGACATAGACTCCATAAGCTCGTACCTGCATGAAAATGGGAAGCTTCTGATGTTTCCTAAAATTGATGAAAGAAGGTATAAAGCAACCGAACAGTTTCTGAATGATCCAAAGAGATTAGATGGAGACACTCTCCAGGAAAAACTTAGGAAGGATTGGTTACAAAGATAAGTTGAAAGTAAATTTGCAAACTTAATTTTACTTTAATAATTATATAATGTATCTAGTAAAATTTTTAAAGAAAATTTACTATAAATTACAAAAAAACATTTTTTGAATTATAAAAGCACCCTGAAAAAAAACACTCATTGTGAATTTCTTAAATTTATTTGTTGCAGTGTGAAATACAAAAGAACAAGTTGAACAAATAATTTTATTTATCAATCATACTTTCAGCCTGGAAAGGCCACTTTTACAACAATAAATAGTGTAATTTGTTTGTTTTCGTTTATGTGGAATCTTAAGTTTTTATTTTACAAGAAAGAGCAGAGGCATTATTTAGTGGAAGATAATTGTGCCGCCATTGAATCAGTCATGCGGTCCTAAAAATAGTTCTAGTGGCTTATCTCTTGATTTAATTTCACTTGCCATATATGATCCTTTTTAGTTTTTATTAATTTGTTTGCTCTGCACAATTGACGGTTCTAGCACAAATTTCAATGCTTTAATTGAAAAGATTTCGATAGGCTATTTTTTCGTTTATTGGCCATTACTGGACATTATTATTATTACGTTACAAGAAAAATTTTGGACAAGTGTATGTATAATCTAGTCGTCGATGACGAGTAACAATGTATTAGAGTACCTTTTCAATTCTATAAGAAAGTTATACATTCATGGACTTAATCTGATGGAAAAAACTTTGAACCATTTTTATATTTTAGCTAGAAAAATGTATTATTTGCAAAATTCAGAAAAATAAGATTATTTGCTTATTTATAAATGTCCAAAGCTCTTCTGCAACTATATTGCTGTTTTATCTTGAAGTAGAAACAGGATCTAAATCTTCTATGTGTAAGCATGCCTTTTCTCTAGTAGAAAGTTACAGTTACTCGCTAGAAAAAATATTTTCCACCAGAGAAGTCGGGCCAAGAACTAGATCTGTTTTCTCGTCTTCTCGTTTAACTATTGGCACGCTAGTAGGTCTAGAAAAAACTATTTCAATCGAAATTTTTTTCATCCTTGAGATGCCACCTCTTCGGTGATTAATAATTTTCTAACGCTTAGATCAATGAAATTCATTGTTAATGAAAATTCTAAGCTTTTATATTTCTCATAGGACTCGTATCAAGAAGTAAAGGTCACTCGACTTACATTTACATTTGATGCAAGAAACAATAAAATTTTATTTAATTTTTTGTTTCTTTTTAAAACACTATACCTCCACTTAAAAACTAAAAATGTTAAAAATTACTCTTTGGCGAAAACACCTTTTTTTTTTTTTTTTTTTTCCATAGCTTAGTTTCAAACTGAAAAACGTAACGTATTCTCTGCACGTACAACGACGATAACAACAAATTTCGCCAAAGGCTTTCGCATCTCCAACTCACATAACATAACATTACCTTAGCTTCTCGAAAATACGCTCTTACTTTATCTATTACCTGCATCGTTGTGCAAGGATTTAGTATTGAAATACTCAAATACCGATTTCGAACACTTTTGAACATTCGTCAAAGTATTTAAGTGTATTTATGAATACTGTATTCTAAAATATGCATTTACAAATATCGTATGCCCAAATGGGATAGAATACACCGACTTCTCAAATGCAATTAATTCACCTCACCAGTAAAATAGGGTTTATAATTTTTTTCGTACAGCGCTCGATCAATAGTCAACTTTAGGTGCAATAATTTCTCAGGTTGCAAAAAAATTGAAATTTTCACTCAGAGCCACGTCTTATGATGTCCCAACGAAAAGCATGAGATCGTGGATTTTGCTAAATTCTCTAATGTTCGGGTTGAAAAAAAAAAAAATTAAGAACACTGGTAAAGTTTGTACATCACGTTTGGAAGATCGGCATTTTCAATCCAAAAATGCAGTATTTCCAAGTATCTAATTTGACCTTGTACTCGAGTAGTATCCTCAAATCTCCCGACTCCCTCAAACCGAGCTCGGCTCTCCGCCGTCCTCGCGAGTGAAAAAAAAACAAAACTCTGCGTCCCAGAATTATAGTCCCCTTCCGCACGAAACAGTCGTCCCCGTTGCAACTATCGCGCGCACCGCACGCCCGCTCACCCGCGCCCAGCCGAAGCCAAGGTCCGGCGCGCGATTTCACGTGGAGCTGGACCTCCTGCGGTGCCTCAGTCTCCAGAATCTCCGGTCCCTCGAGGTGTGGTGTATCGAGATGGTGTTGGGCCCGCTCGACGACGCCTCCGGCCCGTCCTCCCTGCCGCCGGCATCCTGGGCCCTACCAGCGCCGGACGAGCCGAGGAAGCCCAGGAGCTTGATGCTCCTCTTCCTCAGCCGCCACCTGTCCACGAAGCTCGACTCCGCCGCCTTCAGATCCTCGAACTCCACCTTCTTCTTCGGCCTGCTCCCTGCGCTCGTCTGCCTCTGCAACCGTTCCCGCTGCTGCTGCTGCTGCTGCTGCTGCTCCTCCTCCGGCGCCGACTCGGCCCGCATCGCCGCGTTCCTGTCGAAGCTCTCCTCGGCCCTCCGCGCCACGGCCTCGAGCTCGCGCAACCTCCTCGGCGTCAGCTGCTGCGACGAGCTCGCGCCGTCCGACGCTGGCTCGAGGGTACTACCCTGCTGAACGCCGCGCGCGGCCTCCTCGTCGGCGTCCGAGAGCTTGCGGTGCAGGTCGAGGATCCTGCGGCGAAACTCGTGCTCGCCCCGGCTGAGCTCGGCGAGCTCCTGCTCGAACAGCTCGGCCGCGACGAGGGGCGGTATGGGGGCCGCTGGGGGAAACCGTCGTCACCACCAGCCGACCTGGTGGTGACGGTAGCGGCCGCCGCCGCTACTGCTGCCGCTGCCGAGCGACAGGGCGTCGTCCTCCTCGGGCAGGGGCTCGAGTCGACGCCTGTTGCCGCTCGTCCCCTGCTGGAAGGAGTCGCGCGTCGTCGAGGCGCCGCCGGTGAGGAGCTGCTCCATGCTGAGCTCGGGCAGGGAGCAGGTGCTGTCGTCCTCCTCCTCCTCCTCCTCCTCCTCCTCGGCCTCGCTGTCGTCGTAGCCGTCGTCGTCGTCGTCGTCGTCCTGCTCCTCCCGGTCCTCGTTGCCCTCGTTGCTGTTGTTCTTGCGGCGGTGGTGGTGGTGCTGGTGGTACTGATGGTGGTGATGGTGGTGGTGATGGTGGTGGTGACTCGTCGGCGGCTAATTCAGGGCAGACGCTCGGGCTAGTGATTCTTCGCAAACAGAGGGCAAGCAAGTCTTTTGTCATGCAGTGGCGTGCGAAGCTTATATGCTAATATGTATATCATATGCGGTGATGTGTGATCATTTCGTGATCTTATATTTTTTATTTTTATAATTTTTTTTTTTTTGTGCACGGGCTTCGCTCTTGGGTTCATTTTTTTTTTTTTTTTTTTTTCAGTTTTATTGAGATGTCGGTTATCGAGAAATTTAATTCATGGGAGCTCCCACTTTCTGAATCGTCGAAAAGCGGTGTTCGCACATCTGGTGCGCGTCCAACCGGGGTAAGCACAAATAACCCTCGACGAAAACCAAATTATTTTTGAGCACTTACGAGGTAGCAAAAACAAACATTTAAAGTCCTGGACGATCAAAATCGATCGGAGGCATTCTGAGAACGTTATTGGTTCATACACACGCGCACTGAATAAATTTTTTTTTAATGAAAATATTACTTGCGTTTTGTCTTTACCAGTTTGTTCTCAAATTGATAGATTGCACATTGTTTTTAAGGCTGTACGAATTAGCGATTTAAGAAGCGGGCCTAATCAAAGTTGTATTGCAAGATGGTGACGGCCGAGGTACCGGCTGCAAGTGCCATTGGTCGAATAATCATTCAATAAACATGAAAAATATTGATTACATTAGTGATTTGAAGTTCTAAAATATTTCTAAATGTAGCTGAAAGTCGGATCCCTCACTTGTCGCGCTTTCATTAGGAACTGTACGGCTATCATGGACCACGTGTCCTTAGCCAGAATAAAACCACTTCTACTTCTACTTCTCGCATTGATCAAAGAATCATATTGAACGATTGATTCTTGGTTAAATTGCATTCCAATTGACACTTGTCAATGTAATATTGTCTTCAATGACACTTATCACTAATTGTTGGTTGAATACAATTTTAATTCGCATACACACACATTTAATTGAAAATTTGAGTTGTTTTCTAAATTAAGAAGTTTTTTTCCATCAATAATTAATAAAACCTACTTATTAATCTATTTATTTTAATACTTTCTTCAATTCGTCATTCAATTTAATTTTAAATGTCATTTTTTATGCTAAAAATTACAATGAGTAGTTAACACTTACATAGTATGGTGAATACAAAACGTCATTTGGAATGTACCGTTATTCCACCAGAAAAAAAAAAGATACGCAAAAAGAATACTGGCAACGAAATTAATGTTTTCGTCTTTTCCGGCAAAATTATTCCAATTATTGTTTTTATTTTTAACTGTAACTCAGATTAGAATAAAGTAACAATATCAGTTTGAAAGTTCATTGAAAGTGCCTAACACAAGACTCAATACATTAGAGCTTTGTATCAGATTTTTAAAAATACCATCAAATAGTATCATTGTGTATGTTTTTCGATTTTTTAAATCATCTTTTATTCGCGAGTTATTAGTAATGTTATTTAACTAATAATTAAATAAAAAATTTAGTGGAAATACCAATGAATTAAATAATTGAGATTTTATGAAGAATTAGTGAATTACTTAGAACCCTATTGTGATTCAAATATATACATATACCTACACAATATCGATAAGAATACTTGTGTACAATTAAAATAAAATACAAAAAAACACTTCAATTGAAAAAGCATCAAAGCAAAGGCTGTTGTCAAGCATTATACCTGAGAGGTGCAAAATTATAATTCTACAATTTACATACAATATTTAATACTTTGTTTCGCAAGGCTCAAATTGATGACAAGTGATAGATAGACTGATCAAATAGTGATTGTACTTTTTACTGCATACAATGTTGAAAAATATCGATAAAATTTGCAAAAAAAAATCCATGCCATATAATGTAGAGTGAGGGAAATCGACGGAAATCGATGCAAACTGCTGATCCAATTTTTACTCTGCTTTTCACTCAATTGCAATTTTCTCTTTTCACTCGATTTCCCTTTCAGTGATGGAAAAAAACAAAAATTCACTCGTTCCAGTTTGTGCATTCACAGCTGGAATTAAAAATATATGCGGCTTGCACCTTCGAAAGAAAGAAAAAGAATTCGCTTGCCGAGTGGTATCTCGCGTGGTTCCCGAACCTCGTAAAATAGACAATCAAAAAGAAAAAAGAAACACCAGAAGAGCAAAGAGAAAAAAAAAAAAATGAAAACAAAAAAAAAAAAACACAGCAAAACGAAAAACTAGAGCCC
>JAPYYV010033384.1:0-18045 GCA_030522625.1 Copidosoma aretas | reverse complement strand
AGGAACCCGCCGACTCATCGCCGCGACCACCGAGAAATGTACGCGTGTGTAGGATGCGGCGTGACTTTCGATTTTTTTGTTTCCTCCGGTCCTCGAGTGCCTGAGAAACTAGTGCCCTGTTCGCGCGGATATCATGCACCGCGAAACTATAATACATAATACAACCGAGCCGTTTCATTGTCATCGTCTTCGTTATTATATTATTAGGTGCCAAATAACAATGTAGGATTCTCGAGGACCCGAGCGTTTAATATCTCCTCCGTATTCGTGGTCATTGTTCAAAGAGAAAAAAGCCGACCGAACGGACCGGAATTTTCGTCGAGAGTGCGGACGAAAAAATGTTTTCTCGCAGCTTGTCGCTCTCTCTATTCACGCATCGACGGCGGACATAATGCACTCTGGTATATTATTCGTCGGTAAATACTTATAGCTCAGAGAGCGCGGCCGGTTGTATACGGATCTATCACAAAATACGGTAAAATGGAAGAGGGAGAGAGTGCCCAACTTCGCACGGGAGTACGTTGTACTCCAGTGTACAGCATAATAGAACGAGCTAAATAAATCTCGTCGGATAAATCACTCTTAATGCCCCGGAGTAGTGCGAGAGTTTTTCTCTGCCCTGTATGAAATAATATCCTTCTGCACGGGTGTACAGATATACACAACAAACATACCCGGGCGAGGGGTTGATCGTCCCTCTGCCCCTTCTTCTTCTATATTAAGTGTATTTATACCGTGGGCACGATCTACTTGGTCGTCCTAAAACGGCGTTAAATATCTTTGACGTAACGGCCTCGTAAAGGGGGATTCAGCAGATCGTAACTTTAAAGTGGAATGAGCATGCTCAAGTCTAAACGGATAATTATGATATCAGACGAGAACAACAGCTCGTCGTCAACTGCTGTTCAAACACGTGTAATTTATTCAGAAGAACAGAGCGCGATGCCCGGAACAGCGACATTTTTTTTCCCACCCAGCACCGCAGGAGTGGAGGAAGGGAAGGGCACTCGAGGATTGGATGCTCGCAGAGAACAGAGGAGGAGTAGGCGAAGAAATGAGTGAAGGCTCGCGGAGAGAGCACAATGGCTCATCCGCGGAGGGGACGGGGCGAGACTCCCCCCCCCCCACACCCTCCCGGGACGTACGTTATACACACACCGGGGCTCACTTATCGGCCCGGGCATATTTAATTTCCGCTTTTGGCGCGAACGGGCGCACGCACACTGCCGCGGGCGAGACGCGCCGGCCTTATCTACCCCTCCTGCGACGGGGCCTTCCATGGAATTACCCCTTCGCCGTCCTTGTGCGCCGCATTGTACGGCGGGGCGGGACGGGCTCGCGAGTGCCCTGGCTCTTTTCGCGACGGAAGCGTCCCCCGCACCGGGACGTCTCGTCGCCGTCGTCGCCGTCGCCGTTGGCCCTATTAGCTTGTACCGCCGCGTTTGTTTCGCCCGCCCCAGTGCGTTATTATCACCGCCGCCCGAGTTACTGTCGTTCTTGTTGTCATAACGCGCACTCCGTCTTTTTGACACTCGCGGCGCACACGCAGCTAATCCATTATAATATGCTCCATCGTCGCGAACGGTTCACGTGCGAGCTCGACGAGTCTTTTGTGTTTCATTGCAACCCCCGTACATTATCAGCTGTACTCGTGCGAATCGCGGAAAAACTTTTATTCACAACGGTATATACGGACTGTACTTGTATTGTGATTAGTTGTGGACGAAAAAAATTGATGCAAGAGCCGATGAAAGCAAGCATCCTTTTGATCTTCGTCCTCCCCTGCTCCAATGGGATACTGCGTGAACAATTCCATCCGGTCCGTCGGGTAGATTGTCAAAAAATATTGGACGCGTATTTTTTCTTCTCTCGCACCAACGAGCATCGACGGGGATATCGTTATACATCGGAGTTCGAGAGCGGGGGTAACATACGTTTTTTATGCCCCTGTGACGTCGTAAGCCTTTGATGTACAATGCTATTTTTTATTCGTGTGAAAAAAGAAAAAATACGCGTCCAATAATGTTCGATTATAAATAACTGACGGACCAAACAGAACTTTTCACGCAAGATCCCAACTTAGCGTTGCACCTTATTGATAACTCGTATATTATACAACTTATACGTATAAGTTCATAGTTTTTTCCCCGAGTCGTCGCGCGGACTGTCAAGTTGATTTCAGGGGAACGGGTGGATACAGCTCGCATGATCAAGCGGGACATTATAAGTAGAGCCGAGGGATACATTATATCCCGGGCCGTGTACGTGATGCTAGCGCGCGCGAACCGGCCATGAAAAATTCATGCGCGGCCGCTGCCACCGCGGGTATACACCTCATGTGCTACCCACGCCACACCGAAGGCGGTCGTCGAGAGGAGGGAATATTTCTTCCCCCGGCCCTCGCGTTCTTCCCTTTTCTCTTATCTTCATCTAATGAATTTAACGCCAGACCACTTGTCCTTATATGTATAGCTGGACTCGCCGTGGAATCCGCTTGTATCGACGCTTCCTACGAAGACCAGCAATACTCAAGTACGATCCGGTATATGCTTTGACGCAGAATGGCGCGACTCGTATGGATGTCAAGGATAATGGTTAATAAGTATGAACGTTGTAGTTTAATCGATTAATGAATAATTTTTTTTACACAATAAATTGCAAAATAATCGCTCATTGTTCGTAAAAGAGCGACTGTTGATTTTGATAGTCGAACGATAAAAATTGTGCGGTACAGAAACTTTTGGGTTCGACTCGTCATTTAAACAATAAGTTTAGCATCGCCAGATGTCCAGTCTTTGTGTAAAAAGTTTTTAACTGTGCTGGTCTTCGTAGGAGCCGTTGGTTGGCACTTTTTATGCCTGTATAGTATACAATTCGATCCGACTTTAGAATTTTCTTGGAGTTAAAACCCTGCGCCATCGTCCCATACGGCGAGCCGAGAGATCGGAGGGAGCTTCTTGCGTCGGTAATTAATTTCTGCAAATTACTCGGCGTCAGTGATGCTCTCGGCCTCCCATCCGGTCGTACGTATACATTATAAAGTGCGCTTATTATCTTTGCTACCAGTCTCCTCGCCGCCGTTTTTATCCCGTCGCGCGCGTACTCAACGACAAGTGACTTCTGAACAGCGAAGCCGAGAGCTCATTGTGATTCCCGTTCGGGCAAAATTTTTGAAAATCGTTCGAAAAAAGTTGATGGCGAAGAACAGGAATCGCGTCGTCCCGGAGCCATCGCCATCACAATATCTGGGACGTAGTCCGGCCGAGTCGATTTCTCGTTTCGTTCTCCGCGACCCACCCTACCTGCACCCGTATAATAATATATACCTCCACTGTGCTATCTCGTTTACCCGGCTGAGTTCCCCCGGACGACGACGGCTCTTCTGCACACAATACTACCCTCACCCTCGGCTACCGCTATATGTACATATAATACTTGAGTATAGCAGTATATATGGCAGGCATTGATACGTATATACACATGCATGGATATTATATAATAATAGCAGCAACGACGACGACGACGAGGGTACATAATACGCACACAGCGGACGAGACGAGGGGGTTGGCTCGAGCGCGGCTCGCCTGGTATTGGCTGATATTTTCAACAGTTATGTAATTTCCTGGCTATTGTGAGTGCCGCCGCCGCCGCCGCCGCCGCCGCCGACAATACACGTATATACACCCCGAGCTGCACGCATACGGCGACCCTCTCCGCATTTACCCTCCACCTCCTCCCTTCTCACCCCCTTCGCGTGTCTCCAGCAGCAGCAGAGGGGAGGAAGTCGCGCAGGCGCTTTCTGGATCCTCTGCCCTTTTCGGCCATCGGCATCATCGGCTATACATAGCCTTTCGGGACGTCGTAGTAGGGAGAAAAGTAAGTGGGGAGAGCAAATCTCACGCGGCCCGGCTATCTACCCCTGCTCTGCCTCATCCCTCCGCACCGCACGGCAGGGTAGCTATTATGGCACGTTTGATCGAATATTTGCCGAATTTCGCGACATTTCACGCCGAGACGAGCTCTCCCATTTTCGATCCTTGCGGATGCTCGCCGCCTCCGCCCGTCGACTTCGTCTGTCGTCGGTCTTTTTTTTTTTTCCAAACTCTGTAAAAACAGAACTTTATTCACAATGTCGCTCTAGATTTTATTTTTTATCTTCGGGGAGCAAAATGGAGGTTTATTTTTATCGTGAAATTCAATAGCGGCTCTGCGTTCACACCACATTAAATTCATAGAATTGTAAAACAGCAGCATCTGTATGTATTATAAGAGAAAACGCGTGAAAATGAACCACCGCGTCCATACATATTACCTGATTATTATAATACCTTCGGTATATATTATAGCCATACCTATTAAGTATATCATACGAGTTGCCTCCGCGGACAAAGTGGTTTCAAACTCGCGCGGATAAGCAGGTGCATTTAGTTATAACCACGAGCGACGACGGGCGACGGCGTGCACGCGCGTTAATAAATATACATACATCTCGGCGCCCGAGTGAGTACCTACTTTGCTTATCAAAGCTTTCAGGGTGAAATTAGTCGGTGTTTTTATTGTAGACAGAGAGCGGGGCACCTTGAATTTAATAAACGCGAGCGACGAGAAGATACGAATTTTACGCCGGCTCTTATAATGTATAATACCACCACCACCACCATTATTATTATTATCATGGCTGCATATACTATCGGTCGGCCCGGATTGTTATGCGCGCCAAATGAGCGTAATTAAGTAAATGTGCGACGTATATAGGTACATATTACGGTGCTACGAGACAGAGGGGCGGACGGAATGACGGCGAGGATAGAGAGAGAGAGAGGGAGAGGCCAAGGGCGCCTCGAGAAGCGCCGCCGCTCTTGATACGCTCGTCGTCGTCGTCGTCGTCTACGTCCCCTTTCTCCTTATCGCTCGCGGCGGAGCTTTCGGACGCTCTTCCCGTCGTCAACTTTGTCGTCGTCGTCGTCGTCGTCGTCTTTCCTTTCGAAAAACGATTCGACGAGCATATTATATACATACACCGCCCCACTGGCGCGATGCCGTTGCTCTCTGCACAAGTATTTGCGCTCTCCGATCGGTCAGCTCCAGCATCTCCGTGTACGATGCGTATACTTTTTTGATTGAAATTTCGCGAGCGAGGACTCGAATGTTAACAATGCTCTCCCCTTCGCGAAACAACTATTCGAGCTTTCTTTCCGTATACACACTGCAGCGCGGCTGTCAAAAAGCTCACGCGCGATTTTGTACCCTCTACGTATAATATATACATCATAATATGTGTACATACAGCCCATTACATTATCGTGCTCCGTACACAAACGACACTCGAGCCGGCCGAGGGAGGGTTTTTTTGCACGCATCTGTAGCGACGCATCTCAGCGGCCATAAAAGCACACGTTGTGCGCGTTGTTTTTTGTATGCTTTTTGTTTTTTTTTCATTTTTCCCATACAGTCTATCATACCATACAGCGGCTGCAGTTACATCGGATGCGTAACATACATACGAGTATACATAGGATTGCGAGCGAGCGAGTGAATGAGCCAGACTGCTGCAGTCACTGACAGTATATAGGAGCGAAGCAAAGAGGAGATTCCCCTCTGCTGAATATGCATGTCGATAATACTGCATCCACACGGATATATTTATATGTATGTATGTACAACGCGCGCCGACGAGCCGTTTAATTAACAATGTTCGCGAAGCGTCGGATCGTTTTCAGAACAATAACAAGTTGTCCGAGTGACGTAGTTCTGCGCGGGGTGATGGGGGAGACGGGAAGACAATGCCGGCGGGAGAGAGAGAGAGAGAGAGAGATAAATTGCCTTTGGGCCGTCGGGGTGTGCCTGGGGAGGAGGAGGAGGAGGAGGAGCGTCGACTCTCTTATTCTGCGCGTAGCTCGCTGCATGAACTGCCATTGTTCCTGTGGGTGGATGCGTTGTTGTACGCATTATAGTACCCATCCGCGGGGCGATAACGAATACCACCGAGTGCGTACTGCATAATCGAGGGCGCAGCCCATCAGACTTTACTTCTCCGCGATGCAGCGCGCGTACGAATGCTCGCACCCCCGTCTGGCAAATTGTACACGCCCATACTTTATGATCATTATTGTTATTATTACGATGAATCCCCTGCGGATGCTTCCTGGGCCTATCTTCGCTCGACTAGTCGCGGGCTTTCGAATTCCCCGTATCAGAAGAGCACCGAGCCCTGCATTTCACGAAAAAAACAACCACGCCCGCGGTGAAAAGAAGTCGTTTGCGTTGGGAGGGTTTCGGGGCACGAGAGTGAATATAAAAATTCGAGCCGACGTTTTAAAGAAGAAAGAAAGAAAAAAAAAAAAAAAAAAAAAAAAAAAAAAAAAAAAAAAAAACAAATGAAGATGAGCAGCACACCGCGGGACAATCAAGCCCCAAAAGTTTTTCTCGACGACGTTTCGCCCTGCTCCGTTTAACGATCCGAAATATTTCTTTCCGCCACCTCTGGCCCCCATCGTGTGTGCGTAACACTGCACGAGGAAGAGAGAGAGCGTGTCCCCGCAGCATCCAGCAGTACACACTACCCGTCGGGCCTCCACATAATGCTCTCGGGTAACATGCAGCAGCAGCAGCAGCAGCAGGCCTTCGTCGGTGCAATTAGAGGCTGCGCTTGTACCGGCCACTGCTCGCTACAATATCATTAAGATAGTGGCCCGTTTTCTCGCACCGGTCACTTTGCCCGCTCCACCCAAATCCTTCCCTCCCCTCCTCCGCATACCGCCACGACCACAACCTATATACTGGTAGTGCAATTTACATAATCGCTTAACGGCAGCAGATCTTTATCCCTGCGCTGCTGCTGCACCGTATACATATATAGGTATACTGCTACGGGGGCGCGTGCAAGTGCACTCGCGTCATAATGGGGAATCATATTTCGCCCGATCGGGCGGCAGAGATCTGGGCAATTAAGAGCTCGCGTTCGCAAAATTTTCGCGGATAACGAGCTATGTACATTATCATGCGTAACGACGTTGAGTTTCGTCCGAAAGTTTGGTCCTTTGCGCAGGAAGGATCGTGTGGGAAGCTGTTGTTTGTATACAATTTGACAATTCTCCTCCTATGCATAACTTGAACGCGATCGGAGCGACAAAAACAATAATTTGATGATTTTTACCAGAAAACAAAAACATTGAATAATGATCGATGAAATTTTCCGCGGTTCCGCTCGACGATCGATTCCTAAAAATACAACAGAACTCAAGGCAGCTCCCCTCTGTTGAAACTAATTGTACGAAAAAAGGGCCGATTAAATGAAGCTGTTGGATCGAAACTCGGTGCGCCAGGGGAAGGGAACGATGATACGTTGGAGCGTAACAATTATCACCAGCGGCCGGCTTTAATCTTCGAGTATGTAACGAGGGCGTGTCGCATTGCACAGCTCGCGTCCCAGTGGAGAGAGAGAGAGAGAGAGAGAGAGGCCTCTATCAGCGAGAAGAAGCTGGAGGCAACGAGTCCTCTTCCAACATAAATATACTCCCTATATGTACACCTTATACTTGCGTCGTAAAAAGAAGCGAAAAGGAAGGTGAAGAAGAACATAAAGAGCGGCGAGGGAGCATCGGAGGACGGAATATACTCGGGGAGGAGAAGGTCGGCCGGAAAAAAGGCAAAGAAGATGGAGGAGAAGCAAGAAGAAGAAAGTTGGCAAAGTTTGTACGGGCGCGACCAGTTTCGGGTGATGCCTCTCCGGCGCGCTGTTCCGCCGTTGGGGAATCGGTGGCGAAATTCCGCTCTTATCTCGACTGATGAAGTCGAAATTAGTAGCTGCTACCGTACGGACACGGCCGAGTCTGTCCTCGCCGTCGTCGTCGTCGAGGAGAGCGAGGGAGGAGGAGGAGGAGGTTAAAAGAAAGACGAGGGAGGGAGCCAAACGCCCGTAAGTGTTGAATTCTCGGGCGTTGTTTAAGTAAATTGGCCCCTAACCGGTTTCTTATTTCGCTGCACCACCACCACCACCACCACCAACAGCATCATCGTCCTGCTCCCCCTTCCCCGCGGCCGCCGATTCCGGAGCGAAGGACGCGCGCGGCGGCCATACACGCGCAAGTACTTGTACGCACACGTGCACGAGCATACGGTTAAGCGAGTAGCGGGAAGAATCCCTGAAAATGTCGTGGCTCGCTCCCCCCCCCCCCCCCTCCCTGTACCTCTCGAGTCCTTTTATTTGCCCGCGCGGCTGCAAATGCGCGCCGGAGGAATTCACGCGAATATGTTGAAACGATGCGCAATAACGTCAATTACAAAGCCATACGAATTCCGCGGGTAATTAGAGTGCCTCCTCGCAGCTGTTGTCGTTGTTGTATTGCGGGAAAAACAGCGCGGCGACGACGTCCCGAATGACTCTTCGGTCCGCGGGGCTCCTGCTGCGGCCGCTTGTCCGGAGAGAGCCCCTGACACGTCATTATACGCACGCGCGCGAGGCGTCGGCACTCTCCTCTCCTTTTTCTGCGCGTGATTCCCCGGCCGTCGCCTGACGCGCGCGGTTTAGCGAAATTTTCGCATTCCCCGGCGAATCCGTGGGTTATACTTACATACATCTACAGTTCCACTCAGTTCCATCGGTACGGGTGGATTGAGCGTTGATTTTCCCCGATTGCGTGTAATAATATATGAGGATACGTTATATACCAACGTACAACAACAACCATGAATGCCCTCGCGGAGAGCAAGCGCGCGTTAGTTGTTCAGTGCAACGTATAAATGGTCATTACTTTTGCATCATATATTATGTACATGTACGGAATAACAATTACGGAGACTTAATTAAGCAGGGAACTAATTAGGCCGTTGCACCTGCGATTATATATTATGAGGAGTTGCAGATATATACTTATGTGCGCGACGATTGAAAGGCACTGCATATTAGGTACTACTGCACAGGTATACACGATGAATGATGAAAAAAAAAGAAATCATGTGTAGCCCGGCAATTATACATTGCACGCGCATGCATTATTAGGCAAGCGCATAAGCTCGTTAAACAATCAAACGCACGTGTATCTATACATGCATATTCACGAGTAAAATTGCGCAGCAGAGGTATTTTTACACGACGTAACTGCTGCGGCTTACAATTAATTTAGAGAATAAATAAAGAGAAAAAAAAAAAAAAAAAAAAAAAAAAAAAAAAAATTTACGATTGCTAAAAAAAAAAAAAAAAAAATAGCTGCAATTAATCGTATCGTACGAGAGGGAGAGAGAAAGAATGCGCCCAACAACAATTATAATATGGAAAATAATCGTCGGTACGTACCGCAGGTATCTACTACTTGTACTCGCTACGTATGGATATGCAGTGCTTGTACCACTGCTACGGTGCACGCCCGCGGTTAAATAATTGCATGCGCCTTGAATTTTTACGATATCGAGGGCAGGGGGGGGGGGGATACGGCTATTCCGAGAAATCTGATAAAATAAATATTTAAAATGAGAAGCAGTTGCGGAGCATGAGTACCCATACTTGCGCATAGTATATACAACCGAGTGTCGAGGGCTCTTTCTCTCTCCCTCCGCAGAGATGGACAAGCGAAAAAATGTAACGGCGGCCGGTCGTACAATTAAAATTAAAGCTCCCGAGTCGATCCAGATTCGCGAGCGCGGCTTCCCGTTGTTGTTATTCTCGTCGTGTTGTCATTGTTACCTGGCCATACGGCAGCCAGGGCGCGCACACGTGCACACAAGTACTCGAAGAGAAAGACCGGAGGAGAGAGAGAGAAAGGGTAGAAGGTTGGCTGCTGCAGCATTCGCGGAGAGCCGATATTCGCGAGCCCGTGTGTGTGTGTGTGTGTGTGTCGCCGGCCGGTGTACGTGATGACAATCTCTCGCGTGGACCCGGAGGAGGAGAGAGCCACGGGCGCGCACCGCACGGTGGCTAGGTGTGGTCCTCGGAGGCCCCGATGAATGCCGGATTTCCAGGAACGCGAGCCATTAGACCTTTTGCTGCCCCCACCCCACCCCTTTCCCTCTCGCTCTCTCCTCCTTTGGTGTCTTTTGTACCGTGCTGCGAAGCCCCCTCCGACTCTCTTTCTCTCCACTCTCGGCGCTGGTGTTATAAATTGTACATCGTTTAATTAGGCCCCCCCCCCCCCCCTCTAGCCCTACCCTTCCCCTCTGCCGCTGCTGCTCGCCTCCCCTCCTGCCCCTTCCATCGGCTCCTCCGCTACCATGGCCGCGTCGGCTTCCGATGCCAGCGCCTGCTGCGGCTTTTTCAACATTATTCTGCACGCCAGGCCTAACTCTTGCGCACGGGAGTGGGAGTATTATTATTGTAAATGTGTATGGTAGAGCAGCGCGCGACTGCATCAGGTATCGCGCGTCAATTAGTTCGACCGAACTCCGACTTTTGTTTTTGTTTTTGTTTCTTCCTCCCTCGTCCAATTTGACCGCCATTAGCAGCCAACCGCGATTTTACGCCGCCTCCGACGAGTTCCGAGTCGCGGGAGCTACCGGATTCCGATGTTTTCAATTTTGCTCGGACGAAAATTGAATCACGCTCCGTTGCCGATACTTTGTACTTTACCGTCCCTCGTACGTACACGAGTTAAGGTATAATCAACAATGCCCGCGGCTCCAAAACGATTTTCACCCAACACCAGCGTCTAATTGATCCCCGCATAATAAGTGCGCGACCACGGGAAAAGGACGTTATGAGAGAGAGAGAGAGAGATGGATGGAGCATGCATCCCCGGGCAGCCAGCGAGCGGGGGGGGGGGGAGAGGGGGGGGGAGGGGGGGGGGCGGGCCGCCCCCCCGGGGGGGCGGGGGGGGGGGGGGGGGGGGGGGGGGGGAACGGAGCCGCTCAGTCCTCCGCTCGGGTATAAATCCTCATAGATCGAGGGAAAAAAAGCATCATCGGGCTCCGCGGGGCTATCGGCCGGCCGGATCTCTCCCGCCGATGGGTATAACCCTTGCATATTCAGCGCTCCGGAGACAAAAGCCCCAACGGAGATAGGGGGGGGGAATATCCACGGTCGTTGCGCCGTTCGATCGGTGGCCCCCGCTCTCTTTTTGTTTTTGTTTTTTCCACGACTCCCTTCGTTATTCCCCTCCGTCTTTTGTACGCGTGCGCCCAATTTTTTTCGACCTGGGGCCCCTCGGGTCGATTCAGAGGTGTATAATATAATATAGGTTCTGCTCTTTTCATTTATGTTTAATCGGTGGCAAGTTGCGGAGATAAGGAGGAGGAGATGGTGGAGGGTAATTTCTCAATCGGTGCATTTGTCCGGTGCGAGCGAACCAACCACATACCTATCGAAGGGCCTGAATGGACGCGCGGGGCAGGTTAACGTCCGTGTTATTGTGCAGCGGAGAGAGAGGGGGGGGGGGGGAGCCGTCAGGCGTCCGGCATGCCCGCGCGCTAACAAGGTGCCGCGGCGGTGCGTTTTTCTGGCAAACGGACGGACGGACAAACGGGAGGAGCCGGAGAGATGAGCGCGATACAACGAAAGAAAGGACCGGGGCGATTTTTTGCGCATTCAAATATCGACTAATTGCCCCGGGATATTCCGAGCGCGGCAGTCTTTCGGGGACCGAGACCGAACACACAGCCGCGGGACGTGACGGCCGAACTTTTCAAATACCCCCCCGGCCGATCTGATACCTGTACACACATATACCCTTTCTCTCCTGCGGATGATTACTGCTCTCGAATATTATGCTCGATCGTCGTCCTCTGCCGCACGGTTCGGTAATTAACGCGCCCCTTCGAATTCCTCCCCTCGCAGCAACGGATTCTGGTATCCGCTGCTGCTGCTTAATTAATTGCCTGTGTCAAATTGACGGTTACTGTCGGTGAAAATTTGACCTCGTATGAAATATCGTATTACCTTGGATCTTATTTGAAAAAAAAGAAAAAAAAAAAAGGAGGTGTTGTATTGGCTGGACCAGGGCTTGCTATAGTCGTGAAATATGGCAAGAGAACAGATGCACGTACACACACCCGCGGAGCCGAGAATTTGTGTTCTCTCCGGTGTACTACCTACGCATCGGCACATGCAGCAGCAGCAGCACGGGTCAGCCACCACCGACAATTAACAGATTCCGAACACCAGAGGCTCGCCGATTTCTGGAAGTCCCCTCGTCGTCGTCGTCGTCGTCGTCGGAATAATCGAGGAGGAGGAGGAGGACCCTATACAGGTATAATAACACAGGAGATCCGTGGCTCCGATAAGCGAACTGTGGCTGAAACTTATTGCCGCTCGCACGGCACACACGCATTCCGAAAAAGGAATGACGAGCCGCACACACGCTGTTACAATACTATATATTATACTGCCTCTCGACTCGCCGAAAATATATTATATTATACGAGCGGAGGACTACTGAATTTTAATAGATGCCGCAGCCTGGACTATCATCATCATCATCATCATCATCATCATCATCATATTATTATAACGCAGAGCCCGACCCGCCAGCACCGAATAGAAATATATTCGCACGAATCAACTACAGGCGTATGTGCGCTAGCTTCCTTTTTTGTTTTTCCAAATTAAAAGCGATCAAAAAAGCCCGCCGCGCCGACGTCACAGAGCCGGCTCGAGATGCTGATCCTCGTCGTCCTGTCGGGATGGGTGTGTTTCGACAACATGTCCATGATCATGCGGCGCGGAACAAAATCACCAATCGATAGGCCCATGGAGTCGACATGACGCAACCAACAACGACGTATAGTATACCTGGACGATACAGGTAGTAGGGAAATTCAGCGAAGCGAGGAAAGCGTCGGGTCTAATTGGGAATCAATCGGCGGCTCGAGTAATAGCTGCGCAGCGAGCTTTCCCATTCGTCAGCCGGAAGGGGAACGATCGGGCGTCCCGGCCCGTTCGACGTTCGAATAACGCTCGTTTAGTTCCCCGATCGCGAAACACGATCTTCGAGTGTGCGAACGCGTGTACTTGCGTGCATGTCCCGCGGCCGCACGCGGGTGCCCCGCGGAGCGGTCTCTCCCGGCCAATTACGATCGAATTACGAGTTAAGCGTGCGGTGCCTCCCTCTCTCTCTCTCTCTCTCTCTCCGAGTGTGTGCAGTGTGCGAGCGCGCGTGCTCGCGAGGGCCAAGTATGGATGCAAGAAAAAAGTCGAGTATATGAGCTGCGAGCGGGTCTTTGCGTTTTGATTTCTCGCCACTGTACACTTATATCTCGGTTAATTCAGCCGTTCCGATTAATCATTGGAAAACAATTTATCGAAAGGCGAAGGAATTTTCGCGGGCTCTCCATAGGAGCGCGGCTCGGAGGAGAAGAAGCCGCGGGGATGATATAATCACGGCAGACCGGCAGGAAGGAATCTCCAATGATATCGCGCGTTAATAAAATAGCAGCGAGCCAGCGGCGGCGCGGCGGCGGACTAATTGAAAATCCCGGGGAAACGGGTTTGTTGTCATCATTAGGGGACAGCAGCAGCGTATCGTCCAAATCATCTCTACTTATATACTTAATTCCGGAGAAAGGGAGAGAAATTCAAGAGAGAGAGAGAGAGACGCGGATGAACAGTAGTGGCTAGCTCCCAATTAGGAGGGTCCGCTGCTCCTCTCGAGTAATCTCCTCCTTCTCCTCTGCTTCTGATGCTACGCTACCTATACTATATACACCTATGCCCGAGCCAAAAAGATATATCTATAGGGAATAAAGGTGGGAGAGAGAGAGAGAGGAGTTTACGCGGCGTCCTCGTCTTTCTCTTGTATAAATTAGTCCCAGCCGCCACATAATGGCGTGTCGATGCGCTACTGTCCTCGCTCTCTCCGCTCCACGGCGCGCTCGACTCCTTTTTCGCTTTTTCTCAGGTAGTATCTCTTCCTCCCTCTCTGCTGCTTTCGGGTCCTCTCCTCCTCCTCCTCCTCATCCGAGCAGCTTGGCTCGAAAGCGCGCGGGATATCGTCAGAGGGGCCCTGTGCCGCTTAATTTACGACCAATTAATTTGGATAAACTGAATGGAGGAGCTCCCCATTTTCGATGCACGCGTTAACTGTTCACTCGCTCCCTCCTCTTCTTCCTTTTCTTTCTCCTCCTCCTCCTCCCTTTTGATTCCTTCGCGCGCATCTCGCCACTTGCCGCTCGCTATACAGCAGCGGGGGCATAATCGACCCCCACCCCCCTCTCTCACTTTTATTCAATTTCCTTCGACCATTCGCCCCCCCCCCCCCTCCCTCCCTTTTATTCACTTTCCTTCGCCCGGTTTGAATTACCACCCCCGGGGCGATAATTTTTTAACACGCCCCCCCCCCCCCCCCCCCCGGGTGGTGGCGGCTTCACGTCTCTTTCATATTATAACCTATTCATCTGCATTATGCATGTATACAAGTAGGTATATGATTATCCACAAAACAAACAATGTATATATAGCGTAACAGCAGTTCGCGCACACGTATAATATCGTATACGCCTGATCATGTTAAGCTGCAGTGCCCGGCGGACACTAAGTAAGTGGCCATTAACTCTGCCTGATTACCCCGCGTGCGCCGCTGCGCGTACAAGTATATACGAGTATGTATACATATATCCTCGCGTTATTCGACTCGCCTCGAATATTTCACGTCGATGTACGCACCAACTCGCGCAACCTCTAATTAGCCCCATTCTTCGTCATCTCCTCTCTCGCTCGTTACACATAGTACGCGTGGTGATCCTTTTTTTTCTCTCCTCCTCCAATGACGTCTCCATCTCCCCTGTAAGTATATACCTACCACTATACGATGCAGGTTTGAGGTAAGTATACGTAAGTATGGGCGAGGAAATAAAAACGCGGCTCATTTGCAGCTGTACCGCGGTAATTTTTCGCTCCGACGTTTCAATCGCTCGCTCCGGGTAATTCTCGAAGGATACAGCATATGATATACGTACCCGCGCACGGTTTTATCAGGCCTTTGGCTACCCAGCAGTGAATATTATCAAGACGTCTGTGTACACCTCATATAGATTACAAGCCTCGTGATGAATGAACCGAACCACGGATGATGACCTGCAGGTGGGGGGATGGATACAACCTGGATCATGTGTATGTATACGCGCAATAATACCATACAATTCCGGACGCAATTTGACCGTCGGCGGGAACGATGGAGCGAGCAGCGATGATTACAACTTATACACCGAACAGAGCCGCGGCTTCGTTTGCACCGGGGCGAGAGGGAGAGCTATACGACGTCTCCTCCTCGGCACCGTCAATTTGCCTGTATTGATTTCCCAGCCGAGCTCGCGGGGGATCATTAATCAATGGGCGCGCGGCCTGGGAGGCTGACGTAATGAGTGACGTATAGAACACACCAACCTATACAGCGCCGAGCATCTCATCCGCGGTGCAGTCTGAATCGCGCAGCATCCGGACCGACAACTCATACACGGGCTTTTTTTCCTCCCTCCCTCTCTCGCTCTCTCTCTCTCGTATACGCCTCGTACAGCGCGTTGGTATCGGTATTTTCGTTGGTTTTTTTCCACCAGCCATTACCACGCATCCCTGAAACCATTTTCGTAAGACAATTTACCGTGTGTGCGTGCAACAAGCGCGGACAGTGACGGCAGGGTGCTGTTAATAGTAACAAAATATAACACACAACATTTCAGATGACTGTTATAGGAATATAAGGTAGGTACAGGCAGCGCGCGAGTAAGTCATTGTGTACGATCTATACCTATAGTACACGCATGGGAACACACACCAGAGGAATGATTATTCGCGGCGTGCAGCACGGCGGGAGAGAAATAAAAGTAGGCGCTGCTGCAGATAAGCACCCCCCGGTGCAGCAGCAGTTCATGGTGATGGCGTGCAGTAGGCCTGTACTTATACCACAGCCAACTATACACCCACTACGGCGAAGAAGCCTGAATATTCGATTCTAAGAAAGGGAGACGGAGAGAGATATAGGTTGGTTGGTATAGGCGGCAGTCGCAGGAGAGAGAGCGAGAAGCACCGATAAGGGCAGCGGAGAGCCCACCCCCCCCCCCCCCCCTGTGCCCGGTAGCATGCTTTTCGAGTCGCTCGAATAAATATAATCTAATTTACATAAATAAAAGCGTCGCTGTCGTCGTCGAGCTACTGTTGCCACCACCGTCGTCGTCGTCGTTTCGTTTAGTTTCGAGCACGCGACGGCCAATCGCGCGGTATATATAAATACGTATACCAGTGGGTACAGGACGCGAGAGGCGAACGGGAGGGGCTGCTGCTGTGCTGGAGCGCGATGATTGCCGCCCCGGGTGTATATAGGAGTGGGACGGAATACGCCCGTCGCGCGAAATCACCTTCGCGAGAATCCCGGGGAATTTCAGGCTCGTCCGTGCGCAGCTGTGGGTAAGTATAACTATGTGTAAGTATAATCACAGACCCGTTGTTCTTATATCATATTGTACAACTGTATGTATTATCGCCCGGTGGACGGGCCGCTCCATCACGTCGGCTCGGAATAATGCGACGCGGCTTATCCGATTCGCAGTGGTGATGGCAGCGTATAACAATGAGCGCAAATTTGCAAAACGCTTTACTTTTACCATTACTTCGGAAAATAATTTCGTTTCCATTGTCTTCACCTCGGCCGTGGGTACAATGTTGGTGTATATGTATTTATAACAAATACGCCG
Source organism: Copidosoma aretas (assembly GCA_030522625.1). Lineage (NCBI taxonomy): Eukaryota > Metazoa > Arthropoda > Insecta > Hymenoptera > Encyrtidae > Copidosoma > Copidosoma aretas. The sequence continues at coordinate 1,434 of JAPYYV010033384.1, read as the reverse complement.
CGGAGCAGCTCGGAGTCGGGGGTGGCCCGCCGAGGTGCACATATTATTATATGGTATCGCACAGAAGCGGGAAGCCATCACGGTCGCGCGCGGTAATGAGGGAATGGCATCGGCGGGAGTCAGCGAGGGAAGGGGGGCAGCGACGCGGGCGAATGACGACTCTAATCCATCAAGTCGCGCTCCGCGGGTCCGTGGCTCGTGCATATAGGTGTATGTGTATGGGTAACGGGTGGGGGGGGGAGGAGGTGTGCACACGGGCCAAGATAAAATAAAACGGGGGAGAGCATCGGTCGGCGGCGCTGCGATTTTCCCCGCATGAATATAGTGTACAGTTGCATTGGCGCTCATCGATATCGCAGTGCAGTGCCATTTTATATACACCTTCTTCCCTCGCCTCCTCATCCCCGGCGCGTATACACATAATATATCTACAAAGACGACACTATAAAATATACAAAGTAAAGGCGACGACGCGAGCCGGGCCCCAATAACGTATTCCGCGCGCGTACTCGAGCATAATTGGCCGCCAACTGCTATACTGCAGCAGCAGCAGCAGCAGCAGCTCGCGCGACGACGAGACAACGACGACGCTCTTCCTCTCTCCTCTTATACTTATCATACGTATATATATTATTTCAACTTTACTTCGCGAGCGGTGTATATATAATATATATATACGTGCAGGGATATTACGAAGCTTATATATTTATACATATACCGCGGCCGATCGCGAGGAGCTATCGCCGGGACAAGAAATTATTCTTTAATTAATTGTCAGTAACGCTGTGTATATAAACCCTTCTCCTTCTCCTCCGGGGCTAGCTAAGTATATATTTATACACTGACTCTTGGCTGGCGTGCGCCGTCGTATACCGGGTATATTGTATATATATCATACACTCTTTGTGCGCCTCTTCGGTGTAATTATAATGCGGCAGCGGCGCGGGAGAACACAATGAAATTATTGCGAAATCTCTTGGATTTTCTTCTTCTTCTTTTTCTCTATGGTGTATCTATGCTTCATGCTGATTCCTTTGAACTGGCGGTACCGATGGCAGTTGTTCCTATATACATATACGATCGAGAAACGACACCCGCGAGACAGTTATACCGTAATTGTCCCGAGGCTCCGAATCATCACACGTATATCCAATGTCGCACATTTTATTATCATCGGCAAAAAAAGTTCCTCCTAATATACTTTGGGCCCCGATCAAAATCAGCGGTGGACAAGAAAGCCTCCTGGTGCACCAGGAGAGATTCCCTTGATTTGACAAAAGTCAGTCGTCGAGGAGTAGTAGTATAGTAGTAGTAGTAGTAGTCGTACCTACAGAGTAGAAGTGAATAATATGAGGGGCACGAAGCGGGAGAGTAGTCCTCGTGACGAAAGGGAGGAGGAAATCGACGATCTCGGCTGTTGTTTTTTTTTTCTTT
>JAPYYV010033359.1:0-10868 GCA_030522625.1 Copidosoma aretas | reverse complement strand
TTTGTACCCTTGGACTACTTTGGGCCCTCGGGCACAAAGAGCGCCCACGGGCGCAAAGACGCACTTTGCGCCCTAGTGGCGTAATGTACTATTACAATATTGCAAGCATTTTCTTTCATTTTATTTTTGAAATCGAGATTAAAACTGGACGAAAATCATACTGCATGTCAAGATCCACGCGAAACCCATTTTCCCTCAAGATTTTTCAATAGCAGTACCGGACTATGCCATGTGAATCTTATCCGATCACGCCTCTCGTAAATTTCTCACTCGGACTTTTACCGAGCCCAAGCAAGACTCTCCCCCCGACCAAGGTCCTACTTTTTAACCCGGGTCCTCTTCGCTCCCCGCTTCATCCGTCTCGATCGCCCGATCGATAAGCCAGCTTCTCGAGCGTGGGAATTGCACTCTATATGTATACGTCCGACGGCCCTTACAACGTACTTACGCCCCGTTACACCGGCTCGTAACGGCAGCAGCAGCGGCATGAGCTTTTATTCCAATCCACCCACTGTTCCACTCGCGAATACATACGCGTATGGAGCACTCCCTGCGGCAAACGTGTTCCATTAACATTTAACTCGCTCTCCCGGTGGATGTATAGGACAGGGACTGTCGCGGAAACTTTCGCGCGAATCAATGAGAAAGTTCGGAGAGCTTTTGTTTCAGAATCGGAGGCGAGAAGATAGGTAGGGAGGGAGATAGTGCTCCGCCGTGCCGGGCCAAAGCCGTTTCCAGTCGAAAAGAAACACATTACGCCGTATACAATGGGAAGGACGGATATTATCCTCACGGTGGGTGTACGGCGGCTGGCGGGTCACGAAAGGGGGCGTACATAAGCGCGTGAGAGAGCGAGAGTACATATATACGGGTGTACAACGTAGCGGGGCGTGGCGCCGTTCACCGAGAGCCGCGCGCGCGCTCCCCGTCCGTCATCTATTCTCGTCACGTTGCACTATCGCGAAATAAAAAGGCCCGCCGCGCGGTACTCTCGCCCCCCTGCTATCTCTCTGTGCGGTCCTTTCCTCGGTGCAGCGTCGATCTCTTGAAAAAGCGAAGCCGAAACGGGGGCCGGAAGAAAGGGGCGGAGAAAAGTTGAGGCGGAGAGCGACATGGGAAAACAAGAAGATCAAAAAGGCTTAAGGTGCGCGCGGGGGGGGGGGGGAGAGGGGGGGGGGGGGGGGGGGGGGGGGGGGGGGGGGGGGGGGGGGGGGGGGGGGGGGGGGGGGGGGGGGGGGGGGGGGGGGGGGGGTGGAGAAGCTGCCGCTGGTGTACGCGGCAAAGGCCGCAGCAGGACAAATAAAAGCCCCGACTACAATGAAACCGTGCAATTACCTCTGTGACCAACATCCCGCCTTCTGGTCCTTATTCTCGCTTTGCTCCTTAAATAGTTTAGGTTTTTTTGGGGGCGAGGGGGAAAAGTACGGGGCTGGAAAAGGAAATGGGAAGCGAGGTGTTTTTCAGCGGAGTTTTTTTTTCATACGACCTTTTTTGTTTTCTTTATAAGGTAGTAATAGTTTGATTATCCAATGGATTTTTATATTAATACTATTGGAGCTCGTAAATATAAGTATACGTTCAAAAATAAGTAAATATGCTTTGATTCTTCACATATCATTTTATCTAAAATTACCGTACACCAAAGTGAAAGGGCGTAAATATCTGAGCTCGTAAATACAAGTATACGTTCGAAAACAAGTAAACATGCTTTGATTCTTCACAATTACTTTATCTAAAATTACCGGACATTTTATTTTTTAATCACTTGCGTTCCTCTGATGAAATTCTAATAGAACGACTAGAATCCTTTGCAATTTATTTAAATTCACACACTCTATCAGTATCAGTCGATTGAAATCATTCAACTTTTTTTTTTTACTTCTTACTCTTTCATTGATTAATCCATCCATTTGATTCTAAATGATGACATGCTTTTTGTCCGCATACGGCGTATTTGATCACAATTAAAGTCCAATCGATTTCCTTGGTGTATGAATTTTCTTGAATTTTATACGAGTCACGGATTTACGAGATCACAGTTGGAACAAACCGTATTCCGAATGGCTTATAATCATCCACTTGGAATTCCGGCGGTTGAAAAAAATAAACAGAACCAAAGTAGATTGCCTGCGTTTGGTATTATTTCACATCGTGCGGTCAAATTTCACAAACAACACAACCAAGATACTTATCACCCAACCAACCGCTAACGCAGACATTCGATCCCCGACTACATAACCACCTCGAATCAATTCGCCCAGTTCCAGAGATAACGCGCGACCCGAAAGCGCAACGGAAGAAGAATAAGCAAAAAGGCCGCGCGAGGCCGCTTATACACACTGCACACACAGTTCGGAAAGAGCGGAGAGAGAGCGGCTGCAGCGGTGGCATATCGATTTTATTTCACTCGGCACCTCCTACACACACGCACCGTACACTCTCCTTCTTCTCCTCCCCACCGGCCGCACGGCACCGCACCGCCGAGTTTTCGAGTTTCGCGTCCAGGAGAGCGAGAGAGAGAGGACGACGGCCGGCGGGCGTCCGTGAAACCGAGCGGTCAGCAGCGCGAGGGAGCAACTCTCGCCGGCCGCGGGGACACATGCCCGCCGACCCGCACACTACACGCTGCTGCAGCCGGCTCGCTACCGCCCAACTTATCGCAAGCGAGCGAGCGTTGCGTCACTGCGACGGAACTTCCTCCCCCTCCTCGGCACGGTGCGCTTCGTCGACGAGAGAAATTCCGCGCGCCGAGCGGAAAGAAAACCACCCGTCTGCCTGCCTGTCGGTCGTACGCGGACGGGACGGGGAGGAGAATCGTGATGCAGCCACGACCGCGCTCCCCCGTCCGAGTGCAGGCGGGAAAATATCCCAACCCGTGCGTGCCCCGATCCCCCCCTCGTCGACCTCCCCTTATGTCTCTCCGCGCGCGCCCAGCGGAGGGGAGCAAATTTATTTTCATTTGCGAAAATCGATCTCTACTCTGTCCTCGTCGTCTCTCGCCTCGAATCGGCAATAATCACGCGCTCGCCCGGTCGTGTTGACTTTCAATTTCGAATCGAATTGACACGGATAAATAGCGCGGGGGGGGGGTATAAGAGACAAATGATTCCGCGCGCATATCGCCGCCGGCAAAGTACGGGCGTGTATTGTACGGTACAGCGACGCGGCGGGCGGTTTGCTCTGCCGGCGGTACGTCCGACCGCAGTGGCGTGTTACTACTGGCCCCGCCCGGCGATGTCGCGTCAGTATCCGCTGGCCGGCTGCGCGCGTGCATATACATATGTACAGGTCGAGCCGGCTCTATTTGGGTAATTCTAATGAGCGATGTGCCACTGTATACTGCTGCTTCCCCCTCCAACGTTCGTTCGGTCGGTCGTATTTGTATATACATGTATATACATGCTTATTATACGCGCAGCGGCGGGGGCGGCTGGCTGATGGAAATTTACGGCGAAACGATGAGTAGCCCTTTCGGGCGCGGGCTTACGTCAATGTACTGTGTCTTTTGGGGGGGGGGGGGGGGGGGGGGGGAAAAAAAGTATGGGTTGGCGGTGGTGGCGGGGGGGGGGGGGGGGGGGGGGGGGGGGGGGGGGGGGGGGGGCGAAAAAAAATTTGGATTGTCACTCGTTGATATTCGCGGTTTATGGGGTGTGGGAAACGGGTTTTCGCAACTTGATATGCTTTTGGAATCGTGGATCAAAATTTATGATTTACTTACGTATAGTATTTGCAAGTTATTAACATTGAAAATAAATGTAGTCTGAAAAATCCAAAAGAAGCACCAAGTGATCACAAATATGTGGAGAATTATTTTACGTCTGTATTTTTAAAAGACAATCTCGTTGCTCTCCTACAGCTAATATTCGAGATCATTAAAAACTCGTGTCACGAACCACACTGAAATTGTTCTCACCATTCCGTTACTGGATAGAGAATGCCAGAATCTTTTCACCTACCGACTGAACTGTTTTAGCCGGCAGCCAGAGTTGGCTAAAAAAGAAACTAACAATCCTTAAATACATTTTTTAATAACACACAACGATGATATTCCCAAAAATCAACTAACATGCTCCTCCGTACACACATACATATATATTCACTTCGCAGTCGCTTACGTAACATTTACGGCTGGCTGCTGGGAGCGGGGCGCAATGGTCGGGTTCTACAATTAAATTTCGCCCGAGAGCTCGCGCGAACGGGGAGGGAAAAGCATAGCAGCGGATGAGAGTCTGCGCGGGGGCGAAATGCTAAGATAAAACGAGAACGTGGAAATTTGAGGTTGCGAATATCTCACGAATGCCGTAGTGCTACTCATAAGTCTTCGTTCTCTCTCCCCTCCTCCGTGTATAAACCTCCGCTGTGCCCACCATCCCCCGGTTCTCCATTTCACATACGCAATGCTCTCGCGCGTTCGTCTGTACACGTATAATCCGCGTTCTCTTGTGCATGCGCAACAAACCGAGATCCGCATTGTGAAGGTTGTATGTATAACGGTGGAACAAAAATCGAGTTTTCGTTTTAATTAAAATTTCACCGCGCGATGAGTTTTTGTTTCTCGCGAGCGTGAATTAAAATTCGCTGAATATACTTACGGGACTCCGGTTGCATCACTGCGTGCAGATGTTTATTATCTGCAACAAAAAAACAGGCCAAGGGATTCTGAGTAATCATGCATCTGCAAGTTTATTATTTAAAATAATTGTTATTATAAAATTTGATAATTTATTCTGATGGAAAATTCACGCGAGTCTGGATTTATACAGCATACATGATGGGTGCTGTAGGTGATTCGCGAATGATTACGCGATCACTCGATATTCCGGCACAGCAGCAACGGGAGGAAAACCGAGAGACAAAAAGGAGACCGCAGATGCAGGCGCTCCTTGCCAAAACACGGGTTTCCGTTCACGCGTCGCCCCAATGTATACGATCCGCCAAAAGCAACAACGACGACGACGACGACGACGATGGCGACAACACCAGTCGCATCGATTTTTCTCGCATGCGTACGCTACCTTACCACCCTCTCGTCGCTATTACCACCCTTTTTTTTTTTACAGGAAAACGATCTTAACCTCCTGCAAGAGCATTTTCTTTTTCCCCCATCCTCTCGCTCTTACACTCCACAGTGTGAAAATGTATGGCTCATTATTGAGGTGGCTAATATTATTTTATTTTTTTTTGTAATTCGGAATTTTGAATCGAATTTTGTGGATCGTCGGTTTTTGATTTTATAGCGATCCTTAAAGTGAATGCATGATTGTACCTACACATAAAATCACTCATCGTTATACTCAAGCTTGTAGTATATATGTGCCATCGATACGATGAATTCACGTCATGCTGCACACTTAGAATGTTAAGGTCTTTTTTGTCATAAAAAAAAAACAATAGTCAGGTGATGTATGATACCTAATGTGGCATACACCGCTGGAGACATGGGCATTATACAAATATACGAGGGGTGGAACGTACCATATTTTGAGAGAATTATCAACGATAAGCAACGATGAGCGATCATAAATAAAGCTAAGCAAAAATAATTTCGCAACGACCCCAGTGTTCCACTGCATGTACACACACCTCCCCCAATATCACCATCGATCACTGCCACACGCGTTAAAAACAACCCCCCGCGCGTCGTACTCCCAAGTTCCACACGAGACATAATTAAACCCCGCTGCATATGGGGTCGTTCCCTCGCTCCTCTCTTTTCTTCCAACTTCCATTTGCTCGGGCTCCGCGAACGTAACGGCCGAGCCCGGGAATCATATTCCCGGGGATTCAGCTAATAAATCTCCCGGCCCCCCACCCCCCGCTTTTACTCCGCGAGCGCGTGTCGCGACTTTTCCGCGCTGGCCCCACGAGTGCTCTCCTCCATTAGGCGCTCGATATTACGCGCCGCACGATTAGAGGGGGGAAAATCCATTTCGCGGCCGGATGAGGAATCGAGGCCACTCGGGCCCCCTCGTTTTTCACGCGGGGCTTTTCTCTTTCGGCCGACGGAGAGACCCTTCTTCTTCTTCTTCTTCGTTTTGACGCGAGCGGGGGAAAAGTTTGGCTTGTGGATTTCTATCGGATTCGGCGAAAATGCTCCTCTCGCGTGCGCGGAAGACGCCCTCTCTTTCTGTTCTTCCCCCCCCCCCCCCCCCCCCCCCCCCCCCCCCACCGCCCCACCTCCCAACGAACCGGACGTGCGAATCGGATTACGTGCAACAGCGCGCGGGGAAGATTCGGGGAGCGGATGAAAAACTGAAGCCCCGGAGCGTGCACCGGTCGGATCGGAAGAGGCTCGAAATTCCGAAATCCACATCCCGCGTGCTGGCCGGCATCGGGGCGAAATGGCCCTTCGCCCGAACACCCTGCGCTCCGCAAACACTGTACGTGTACAACCGGAGGGGATGAGTTGGAGCGGGTCGATGACGCAACAACGGAGGAGGGACGGGTCGGGGGTACGAGCAGGCAACTTTTACGCAAACTCCCGTGGAGCGGAAACCCGGCGCGCTATGAGCTGCACGAGCCGCACATCCGCCACGCTCGCGCAACGGTGGCTCGTTCTGCCCCCCCCCCCCCCCCACACACCCGAGGAGCGCCAGAAAGCCGCGCGGTGGTGGCGGTTTTAGCTATTCCGGTAGTCGCGTAAGACGCTTCGCGGTTTACTTTCGGGTAAAACCCGGTAGCCCGAGGTACACGTATTACATATACAACATGTGTACAACGGGCGGCTTTCACTTACCGACGATTGGCCGCCGCAGCTACTCTCTGTATTAAATTCGAACGCACCGATCGGCGAGGTATGTCTGTATCTCGCGCGGGATACATTATTCGCCGAGCAGTTATTATTATCGTTATTCACCCGCGGTTCCTCTTTTCGATAACAGATTGCCTCTCGAGAGCGCGGAGGCAAAGCAGTCTCCCTTTCGAATGCACCATACGCCACTTGCATACCCGCAAAGTTTTTCGATCCGAATAAATGGCTCCCCCCCGCGTTGTCCCGCGCAAAGGAAAGGAGCCCGCGAAAAAAGTTCGAGAGCGCAGCGATTCGAAATTCCGAGGGCACGTATAATACGCATCTCTGACCCGCGCGTGTACTCCTCCTCTGACTCTTTTCCTCCGAGTCAAAGATTCCGTTTGTATTCGGGGCGCACCCGGTGCTCCTTCTTCCTCCTCCCGTCCCCTCCGCGAGGAGAGACGGCAGCAGGGCGAAATTTCAGGGGGCACCCCGAAAATATAATCACCCGGACTTTTGCGGAGCGTCCCCCCGCCCTCGGCAATTTGCGTCTTTTTCGCGCGGGGCAAAGTTTCGAAAGCGGGAGTTCCGGCGCAGCGGGAGCAACGATACAAAAGAGCCGGTAATGTCGCCCGAACAGCTCGAAATGGAAAATAGAGCGGGCCGCGGCCGAACGAAAAAAAAAGAAAAGTCGGCCGCCGGCGCGCACGAAACACAAGCACGGGGTGCGGCGCGGAACGGCAATTCAAAGGGCGCCCGCGAAACAATTATCCGCCGGACAGCCAGCCGAGCCCGCTGCGCCGGGGGCATTGTTCTTCTCGATTGCTTTTTAAACGCAGGCCTGCTCGCGCGGCCCTTCCCCCACTTGGTGCACCTGCACCTACACGCTCCCGCCCGTCCGTTCCCCGCCCTCGTCCGCAACCCCCCCGACTCTCTCGGCTGGCAGCGTATACGTATGATACCGTTCCGGGGCACTCGGCCTCTCGAGCGGCACTCGAGGCCGCTACTCTCTCTCTGCAGCAGCGCACCGAGTGGGGGGACGGGCCAAGTGTCCTCGGAGAATCCCGGCTGGCTCGCCCTCACGCTCTGCCCCCCCCCCCCCCCCCCGCGCGCCGGGTCTCCCCGCGGGGCGCGCCCGGGGGGGGGGGGGGGGGGGGGGGTGGCCAAGCTCATACCGCGGGTGCTGCGTCCGATGCTCGGCCGATCGGCCCGCGTGACTTTTTCGGTGGCCATGGATTGGCCATTTTGTTGAAAGTCGCTCGTCGGGGTTCGTGAAATATATATCATGGGCGTGGAGTAGTTGCGGTGTATGTTGCATAAGTTTGCATCGGTTAATGGCTTGGTTTGTGGTGAATTATTAACAGACCACGGCGTTCCGCACGAGTTTGGCGGGCTCTACAGTTTGGCGTTCATTAGTGCAGCTCTCATCCAGAATTCGGTACACACGAACACTTTTCCATTATTAATTTTGTTCCGCCCGGAAATAGTTTGACAACTTTTTTTTTTTTTTCCAGCGACGACGCGCGAACCCGACCGGAAGCGATGCACCGGCTCGCGTGATTTGATCTAAAAGTTCGAAGTGTACGAGTATTATGTATAATATATATATAGCGACGCCATCGAAGCTGCGATATAATATGCGCCGACGGTGGAATCAAATTCTCCATCGGACGCGCGGGCGTAGCGGACACTAGAATCTGTAATGCAATACCGAATCGTTTCGCCTCCGTTGGAGTATCGTGTGTTTTAGCTTTATTGGCTGCCACTGCTGCAGCGCGATGGTCAAGGAACGAGGGAGCCCGGGGCCGGCTGCTATGTAGCAACGATATTCGGATTACAAAAATTCAAATATATACGAGCGCGCGTATAGTCGTCGGGTTGCGTATTCGGTGATATAAAGCACACGCGGGCGTAGGTATTTCGCAATCTCTTTTTCCCTGTACCATCGCTCGATCTGTTATGCATTATTGAAAGTGCCATTCCGAGAACGACGGAATCGATGGCAGACGGGAATTTATTTCCACCAGGAGGGAAGGGGGTAGGGAAATACGGGACTCCAACTGTACACATATAGCTCTCCGGGACATTTAGTTTGTCTCGCGATTAAAAGCAGCTGCAGCTAAAAATCGACTGACCTTGTATCGAAGGTTAAACGAGCTGTGACTTTTCATCGGCGACCGAGAATCAACGGAACGGTCGTTAAAAGAATCTCGCGTGATTCGAATATTCAAAAGTACACCCGTCGCACCAGCAAAATGATCATGATCCATCGACGACGACGGGAAAACCGAAATTACCGCACTCGCGTGATCACCCTTCGAAACAGCAGCGGCCGACACGAATCGCGGTAATACAATAATATTACACGCAGGAGTGCTCACGTTGGTGCCCGCATCATTCGCCGGCGAACAAAGAAAGAGGGGGGGGGGGGGGGATAAAAATAATAAGCGCTCCTGCTGCGAACAACGCTCGGCGCGCGAAAAACGAACGACACGCGCCCGTGGGTTTTCATCGCCGAAACCTATCGACCGGCCGCTTCCGCTCCGAAAATCCCAGGCCCGACTGGTGTATTGCACACGACGACCGTATTAGCGCGCGAGCGCGTGAAATTTCCATAAGCATATTTTTCACGAGCCATACCGCTGCTCGCCGCAGCCCCTCGTTTCCGCGGCGATGGCCTAACGTCCTGCGGCTACAACGTAATACACCGACGAGGGTCCACGTCCAATGGGGGGGATGCGAATATGGTAATGACGCCGTGTAGTGTATAACCGCGAGGCCCCGCGCGTGTAAGCGATGGCTCGGTTCCATCGACCGGTAGCCCTGCTCTCTAAATGTCTTCGAGTGACTTTTTCACTCGCATCGAGTGAATTTTTAACTCGAGTACGAGTGACCGGATTCTCATTCGATACGAGTGTAGTGTAAAATTCATTAGAGAGTGGCTTCGGCTCGTCCGAATGCACCTCTGCCGCCGACCAGACTTTCCCTCGCCCACTGCTGTACAGCGGCCTTCGCGCCGATCGATTCACCGCTCCCGCTCGTCTCTTTGCCCCGGAGCACCGTGTCAAAGAGCCGTCCGATCCCGCCCCTCTCGCTGCAGTGTCGACATTATGACGCGGAATCAAAAATTCGGCCGCGATTCGCGAGTAAAGCCCACGCGCGCGAGCGGTACGATGCGGATCGATCCGACGCGAGGACGAAAAAGGAGCGGTACAACGAGAGAAGAGCGCGGCTTTCGGTCAGCCCCGACCGAATTCGCTGAAATTGCGGGCCGGTCGACGCGCACACACGCTCGAGCGGTACACCAGAGGCGATTGGCAGATACGCGCGTATCTGGCCGATCGTAAATATATAACCGCGCTCGCCCCCCCCCCCCCCCCAAGCGGCCCCGCGATTTTAAATATTTGATCGGTAAGCCAGTTAGTCGTAGCAGCAGCGGCGGCAGTAGTACTGGCGCACGGATGATGATAATAACAACAGTAGCACAAAGCCCATCCAATTTTCCCTCCGTCGTTGCGTATGTATGTGTGCGCGCCATCGACGGGCCGATGTTTGCGATCGCCCGGCCGCACTATTGTATACATGCATCACGGCGAAATTGGCGGAGCGCGCGAGGCTTCGGGGCCAGGAGGAGGAACGAAAATGAAGGTATTAATACATTAAACGTCGGTGCGCCGGGTATGAATTGCCGTCGCTGGGTTATTTGCCGTTTGACAGATGGCTCGCGAATCGAATTAATCCCGGGTGCCGTGTGACTCGTATGTATGGGGATGACTAATAAAATGGGATAAAATGGATATCGCATTGCAGGCAGGCGCGCGGATGCGGGTGGACGGCGTCGTTGATTGAATTATTTTCGTCATCGGCGAACAACTTTGTACGAGGTTATAACTGCGTACGTAGAATCAAAAATAGGAGATATCTTTTTTCGAGAAAGATTATACTCTTCATCAAAATTTTAAAACGAGAGTCGAAATGAAGACGCGAGAAAAAGCTTGTTCGGGCAGTTACTTTTCAGTAGGTCGGTAAATTTCCGTCGATCGAGCCGCGCATTAAATTACCTGCGCCGCGACGCGGATGGGCAGCCACCGCTCGTGCCTTTGGAAAAATAATTTTCGAACGGATAATGGAGGTGTAA
>JAPYYV010033348.1:0-14517 GCA_030522625.1 Copidosoma aretas | reverse complement strand
TCTATATATATATATATATATATATCTATATATATATCTCCATAGAACGGATTTTGAAAGAGAGAGTGTGGCTCATACTCCATTTAGCTTATACGCCGATGGATTGGCACGTACTCGATTATTACTGTTGTTGTGAAATAGTGATGTATCTACTGGAAAAAACAACAAATGTTTTAATTCAACGAAAACTTTACGCCAGCTGGTTTTTATTTCAGAGCTTCACGTATACGAGACATCCCATCTTGTTCTCACATCTACAATCGGTTAAACGAATTCACAGGGTGAATGTAATTTTTCTGAAAGCTGCTCCGAGTACTTCATTATTTTACATTCGCATATAATATACATGTATATATATATGTATAATCTTGAAAATAATAATTGGTTCGAACGTAGTACCGTTGTCTCGTTGGATAATAAGTATGTACGCTTTCGATATTTTTCGAGAACAATACAATATTGGTATAAATGAAGCCCTCTATTTATTTATTTCGCGTGTACCTACGCCCCATTAAATTCAATGGCTGCACACAACGCAGGTAGATTACAGGGTATCGATAAAAGTACACGTGTGCATTGACTGGGGACGACAAAAAATGCCTGCCCCATCCGACCGCGAGGAGGAGAGGAATGAACGGTTATGGGAATCTGCTTATCTTTTCGTCACGCCTCGCTTGGCAACTTGCTGCTCTCTTCCCCGTATTCATCTTTCGTCCGTACTGCCATTGTCGGAGCACAATCCCCAGCTACCGTCAAACAGCTCTCTCTCTCTTTGTGCGTATTATCGCATTAATTGTCGCGATCATGTTCTATACATCCTTCCGCGCGCGAAAAAAACAGACGAGTAAACTTTGTCGGTCCCTTTTTTTTTTACCGGGTCGAATGAATATACGTACAGTTACGCCGGCGCCGAGGAGAAAACAGAGGGGACGAAGCGTCGCATTTCAATTTTCGCGTCGCCGAGAAAATTGCACATTTCCCCGCCCGGTGCTCATCTCGCGAACGCCGCGCGGCCGGTAAGTATTTGCGCATCAGTATTATACCCAGTGTTGCTCACCACCGTGTCGCCGCCCTATGCGCATCAGCAGTTGTGATGAAAATGACAAAAAGCACGGCGCCGATGGGAGGGTGAACGGTAAGGATTTCCGGAAGGGCGTCTCGATAACACCACGCGAGATCGTTGCTGCTGTGCTGCGCCGTGGACGAAATAGTAATCGTTTCCGCGATTCCTCGACAACGGTTACCATTGTTATTGCGAACGTACCGCTCCCCTCTACTGCAGCGCGGCTGCAAGCCGGTATACGTAGCCCGAGTCGTTTCGCATGCAGTGCAGGCGTCGCGCGGTTCGACAAGGGAGAGGGGGATGGAAAAATTAATTAGCCTGTCGTTCAACGAGTCGGCCGTCGAGCGATTTCATTTTTTCCCCCCCCGGGGCCGAGCGAGCGGATTCGAGGGATAATTTTTCCGCGGATCGAACGGCAGGCTTTTCCGTCCGCGTCTCGTTACGGCTCACGCGTATGGATATTACAAGACACGTACGCGCGGGCCATCGAGGGGCGCGAGCCGCTCATCCCGTATGCGGCGGAGGGCGTTACGAGCCCCGCTGCTGTCGGATCGATGGAAACTTATGGCAGGTGCGGAGCGTACGAAGCTCATCGGGGCTCTCCGGCCCGTCGCGGAGAATTAAAATTTCTCTCCTCGCGGCGGGGAGTTCGGGGGGGGGGCGGGGGGGGGTGGCGACGAAAAAGCTCTCACTGTAATCGAAAAACCATCCGCCGGCAGTTCTCGTCCGACGCGCACACGCGTAAACGCTGGAGAAATTCATACGACGACTCGGCTCCCCGTGTGTGTATATAATACGCGCGCGCGTTCGCTCGCGCACCGATACAATCGGGTGGCTTGAAAATGTCCTCCCAACCATAGTGCCCAACGGGGCAACGATATTTCGTTGGAGCCGCATATACCGGGGAGGAAGGAGGGATCCTGGGTATATGTGTATATATACAAGTATACGGTGAATAGTGAGAAACAATGGGACGGAGGAGCCGCTATTGAAATTATGATTGGGGAGGGGGTGGTATGCGGCGGCAAAAGAGCGGGTGAAAGGCGTCTAATTGCGAGTAAATGACGCCGGAGCAGCAGGCACTTATCTCGAGATCCCTCCTGCTGGATGGGTTCGGGAGTAGCAAGCAGAATTCGCGCTAACGAGGTAGGCGCGGGGCTTGGTTGGTTATGCGCCCCGAGGCCCATATTTCTGGCCGGTTTTGTTCGGCGACGAACCGACTCCTCTGCGGCACCCGGTGCGCAGTACATTATAATGACACGACCGTCGTCCCCGATCGGGCAATACGCCCAACTCTGCGGTTAAAGATCGCAACTTTGTCACGGTTGAGCACGAGTATATTATCATCGTCACAGGTGTGTACAGGTATCGAAATTGACCGTACGAAGAAATGGTGAGAATCGCGCCTTTAGATTCCGAGCTCGAAGAGAAACGAGATCCTTTGTCCCTTCGATTCAAAATGGAGAATCTCGGGGTGGCGCGAAGTAGTAGTATAGCCTGTACAACTTAAATACGAGAATACGCGGGGTGGCGACGCGCAGGACGGGTAGATAGGGGAGGGTGGAGTATATAGTACGCTAGCGCGACTCGACCTATACTTATAGGTACTTACTCGGCAATAACAAATTTCCAAAGTTATTCGGAACATGGGGGGAGAGGCAAGTGCGTGCCGAGTTGTTCGGAAGAGCTCAAGCCAATATGCCCGGGGCAGAGGTTGTTAGTCTCGTCTCTCGCCTCGACTCCCCGATGCCGTGCCTGTCTGGCCGCGCGCGCGCTCTTATACGGCTGGCTGGGCTGGGCCTGATGCACGAACGAACGATTCAAACTTCAGTGTCGAGAGCGAAAACCCCCGACTTCGTCGCACTAAACTTACAGCTGTGTTGAACGTATTCGCGTATACGTCCGAGTCTCTGAAAAATCATGAGTTGGAAGAAATTCAAGTTTTTGCGTGCCCCACTAGCAGACTAGTGCTCCCATAAAATGTTTTTGGTCAAACCACAGATCAGCCCAGGTTACTTTGATTTATCCGCCCGCCGATGGCCCGTCTGACCTAACTCGACTCTTTCTACTTATAGATAACTCTGCAGACGATGGACTCTTTGCATTAATGTTGAAGGTAGAATTATGTAGCTAAAAAAATTTAATTTACGACAAATCACAAGGATATTTTATAGCGTATGAATCGTAAAGTATGAAATAATGTTTTATTTTAAATAGCTCGTCTGACCTAACTCGAGTGTTTCTACTTATTGATAAGTATGCAGACGATGGACTCTTTGTATTAATGTTGAAAGTAGAATTATGTAGCTAAAAAAATTTAATTTCTGATAAATCACAAGTATATTTGTTAGCATATGAATCATAAAGTATGAAATGATTTTTTATTTTAAATGTAATGGATAAAAGAAAGGGTCGTCGACAATGCCGTATATTTTTTTATAAACGATTGAACAGTTCGGTGACTCCCGCTTTTACCCACACGATTAAAGTAAAAAAGTATTTTATGCTTTATGATGTATTCAAAAAAGATTATCTTCATAATTTTTCGAAAGTTATCAATTTTCCATTAAATTAATCAAAAACTATTAATCCTTCAAAATTTAGGCTAAATACACTTTTCAAGCGTATTAAAGAGTGTTTGCTCAGAAATTGCTTAAACTCATGATGTTTCAAGAGTTATTGCAAACTTAAATGAATAATGTTTTACCTTTTTTCGTTGTTTTAAAGAAAGCTAATTAACAAATTGTCATTTTGCAGTTCGTTAGTTTATTTTTTTTTATATCTACAACCTTTGCATCAAAGTTACGATTAATAAAAGTCTATGGTTTTATAATTCTGCTTAATTTTTGTATTCCACGTTTTCAACCTGTAATTGTACTTGTGCGTATGTAGGTAAAAGTTTCATTTAGAGCATGCGCTGCCTCGAAATACTCTCCATACGTTTTAACGACATAAACAACCAGCGCAGTATTTCGCTTCTCACTTTTATAACTCACATTCCTCTCTGTACCTATGAAGAGCGTCATACTGCGACGACAAAAAAAAAAATTTGACTCGCGAGCTTCGAAAAATCTTGGATCTTTTAGGGGAGCTTTTACCGTGATGTCGAAAATGAAAGGGCTCGGGCAGTTTTTTTTCCCTTACGCTCATACATCTTTTCGTACTTTCATCACAAATCGTAGTACACATTATATACCTGTACCTACTCGTGACTCGTGACTACTCGTAAAACAGACGTTGTTTCATATGAGCGAAGTAGAAAAATACAAACGAGAGATACAGGCGCACAGTCGCACCTCTATTTTTTTTTAACTTGTTGCATGTTGAAATATATAAGCAGAAGGAATTAATACTTAATTCAATCACACGTAGGTAGAACATAATTTGGTGTGCGAAAATGGGAGCTCGCGATGAATGCACGTATAAGGCAAGACAGTTCGAAGAGCAGCCACGTTATCACTAATTACGACAGCAACGCGTGCTCTGCAACATCGATCGTGAGGTCGACTATTGGATACCATTATTATTGTTATCATCATGATTGTCGTTATGATTATTGGTATTACTACTACTACTGCGAATGGTTGCAACACTACGACGGCTTGTCGTCCAACCACGATACATTAATCGATATAGTTTTTGAACTAATTTGACGTTCCATTGCTGACCGGCGACGCTATGTGCGCATGAAAATTTTAACGGAAACACAGCAACGCAACGGTAATCGATAATACCTACAACTCGATATGCGAGACTCGTGATGATGATGATGATGATTATGGTGGTCACAACCGATCGTATATACGAGAAAAAAAATAAAAACAAAAAAGAAAGAAAAAAAAAAAAAAAAAAAAAAAAAAAAAAAAAAAAAAAAAAAAAAAAAAAAAAAAAAAAAAAAAAAAAAAAAAAAAAAACCAAAAACCACAGCTAATGTACCGATAATAGGCAGTGAGTACGGAGTCATTGGGATATAAACAGAGCGAGACCTGTTATATATTATATAGGCGCAAGTGGTAAAGATCAGCCTTTAATGCGACGCCATGGATGGAAAACATCACGCGATGTATGTGCCGAATGCCATTAGATATATTGCCTTGAAATTCTTCAACTAAAAACATTACATCGTAAAATAATACGGGTAAACACGTAACTTGATGGAAATGAATCGCCGTAAATGATCAAAGTTCGAAATTCAACAGCGAGTTGGTTCGCACGGGGTCGTCGTTCAAACCGATCGGAACTGCCTCAGGCACTGTCGATGGAATTGAAGTGTGTATCCATCCACATCTGTGTTTGCCGAGCGCTGCGGATACGGGAACTGATGATGGGAATGGATCTAAAGATTAACGAACGGGCTGAAATAAATGGAGATGCCAAATTATTTCGACTATGTACGTTTTTGTTTTTTTTTATGTGCCCCACAACTCAACGCTCTCAAGTACTTGGGTATACTTTGAACCGAAAATACATATTATACAATTAAGCCGCCGTCGTCGTCGTCATCGTCGCAACAACAACAACAACAACAACAACAACAACAACAACAACAACCCACAGATGAGAGACGACGAGAGGTACAGCAGAGTGCCCGAGGGAGAGAGCGCGAGTGGATTTCAATCGCTGCA
Source organism: Copidosoma aretas (assembly GCA_030522625.1). Taxonomy (NCBI): domain Eukaryota; kingdom Metazoa; phylum Arthropoda; class Insecta; order Hymenoptera; family Encyrtidae; genus Copidosoma; species Copidosoma aretas. The sequence goes on along the minus strand of JAPYYV010033348.1, from coordinate 8,829 downwards.
GTAGCAGCAGCTGCAGCTTACCTTACATTAAGCTCGAAGACGTCACGCCAGGGGATTAGTGCATGCCTACGCGGAAGGAGGCGAGGAGGAGGAGGAGAATAGAGCGAAGCGAAACTCCAATCGAGCGCTCGGCTCTCTCTTCCTCTTCCAGTACCTACCGTCCGCGCCCGGCGGCGTGCGGAGGCGGGGGGGGGGGGGGGGGGGGCGGGGGGGGGGGGGGATGGGGGGGTGGGCAGCCTTGCATGAACAATTGGACCAGTGCGCGGAGCGGGCGAACCGAGGAGGGAGAGAATCAACGGATGTGACATCAGCAGCTGCAATTTCCCGCGCAAATAGCAGAAACCACTAAACCCAAAATTGTCCGGAATTACGGGCAGGGGCACCCTACATATACTTGCCTACTTATCGCATAATATCCGTGAATTTCTAATCTTCTTCGTCTTCTCCTCTTCCCTACCATCAGCCATAAGTATTATCCGAACTAAACCGTCTGCCGTCGTCGCTGCAGCCGGGAATTCGAATCCCGTGCAATTGCACTCGCGAGCCGAGGAAATGAAAGAACGCGCGCGCGGTTTGATGCTTGGCTCCGGATCTCCACTTTCCATTCCCTCGCATCTCTTCCTCGTCGTTTAAGTACGTCTATTATTATTATTTCCATGGTTTTTCTTTTTTTGATTCGTTTCAAAACATATAGGTATACTTATAGAAACTGGAGTGAATTCATTGTCCACTATTATTATATAATATATGCTTTAAATACGACATGGTAGTCCTAATTGAAAGCCAGGACAGAAATATGTTTGTAACGTTACTCGAGTGTCAAAAAATATCCAAAGGCAAATGGTTCGGTATGTTCATTTCAGAAAATTAAAATAGTTCTTTTGCTTCTCTAGTAAAGTATAGCCAAACAGCTTTGCTGAGAGTAGTGAGATTACTTTTAACTGTCATCGTGACATGTATCATTTTCATCATGGACACGTAAAATATCGTACCAAATATCTCAACTGTACTGTACCTACATACTACCTGTGGATGCAGATCTGTATCATCCGCGACTGTCATGTTCCGAACGTACCCATCATCTATACGTACGTATCTGTACGTGTCGCAGTAGTGGTAGTAGTATATGGGACGAAAAAAATCTCCGAAAATTCGGTTTGGCATAGCTGCCATACTACTGTCTGCTACTTCGATTGATAGCGCAATGCAATATCACGTAATATATGGGCTCCGCCATCGGCGTGTTTTCCGCATGTCTGTAAGCGTATCCTCTTTCGCAAAATCAATCCCTCGCCCGGTTTTTTTGCCAGTCTGTTCTTCAAAATCACTCTCTTTCTCTCCCTCCCTCTCGTTCACATTGTGAAAGGTAATGCCTGTATTACCCCCATATTGGGTTTATTTCTGTAGGTAGGTAGGAAGGTAGAGTAAAAAATAAGCTGAAAAGGGTCGTGGCGGCGGCAGGGGATTTGATGAATCATATTTTCAGGGATACATGCCATACCAACGAAGTTGTTGTATGAAAAGTTTTTTTTTTCCAACTTGTACTTCACCACTTTTACGATGACTGGCATTGTTAAAATTGAAATTTTCCACTCGGATAGTATAAATTGAGCTGAAATCCCTCGAAGGGATTATACTTGAATTCCGGTGATTGCAAAAAATAATAAAAAGATCTCGGCAAGATCGGGATGAAAATATCCCTCGGAGCATTATCTCTCTCTCTCTCTTTCCGTATTCGAAATGAAATCAATTAGAGGCATTAAGCGATCTCGAGCGAGAAGCGGGAGACGATGATGACGACGACGACGAGGACGACTGGCCCTCGAAACTTTTCGAAGCGAGTAATTTCCTTTCGAACAAAAGAACACGCGTCAATGTTTTTGCTCTAATTTTAATGAAAAGTCCATTAGTGTCTCATGGATATCTCACCCGCCTCCACCGTTCCTCTGCTCATCACCCCGTCCAGGGGAGGAGGAGAGGGAAATTGAATTTTTTTAATAACCACGCGGTCAAGACGGACACGGTCAAAAGGAGGATTGCGTATTGATAGCCCAGATGCGCGGGGGAAAAAGAAATTAAACGCTCGCGATGAAATTTACAAAGAACAAATATTGAAAGGAAAGGAAGCCAGGCTGCTGCTGCTTCTCTCCGAGCATCAGAGTCTCCTCCAACTCCCCCCCCCCCCCCCGCTCCTTTTCTCTTCCGACGCGTTTCATTAGAGTAACGTTATTTTTCTCAAGTGCCCTTTGTTATTTTTGTTATTAAGCGCGCCTGCATTATTCATGCGGCCAATCTACGGCAGCGGGGCTCTGAGAGTAGGAGCATCAGAAGAGAGGGAGGGGGTAAAGCGAAACGTCCGCGACGACGATCTTCCACCCCCACCCTTCGGCGCGCAGGTACTTCCGGCGTAGTTTGAGGAAACAATTATATTATTTTGCTGACGCTCCTCTCTTCTGTTTTCCATCGGACCGACATGAGCGCGTGTACTTATAGTCATGTATATTTATATGCTACTACACTGTTATGCAGAGAGAGAGAGAGAGAGAGAGATTCGGGTGGAAGATTGTGGACATATGTTTGCCATCAGAATCAAGAACTGCAATAGTCAGTAGTAGTAGTAGTAGTATATGCACCAAGAGGGAGAGAGGTAGGCAGATCGACGAGCATGCAGGGCTGCGCTCGAGAGAATTCAATTCCACGCTCGATTATGCAGACCGGAATCTCCCCCCCCCCCCACCCTTTTATCCCGACCTCGCCCTCGTCTCCCGCTCCATGCCCGGCTTCCTTTGCGGATTACGCATTAGGCATTACGCAATGCAACTCCTGCCTCTGGCTTTTCACTTTCCGCTGCACCGGCTGAAACTAACCTTTCTCCTTCCTCTCCCCCAACCCTCCTGTGAATCTCCAATGACGTAGCTCGGGTCCATTATCGTCCCTAATGACGTGCAACTATTCAAAGACGTCCGTCACGGTGTACGTATATAATACGACTGCGGGTATAATGCCGCCCCTCCCTCGGTCGGTCGCCGTCAATTTCCCATTTCGCGCTCTACTCTTATAGGATCCGCCGGGATCGGGTTATGCGATTTCACCGACATTACATCGGTATATGTATGGGCGGTTCTTTTTTTCCGGATCTCAAAGAGCCCGCGTATATCCCGGTATAGGAGTTTCGGCTCGAATGACGGCGCCGCCGTGTAGTATTATACAGTGGTTCTTGCAGTGGTGCAGGCTTGATTGCATATTTTGATCGATGCACTTATTCCGGATGGCAGAGCCGTTGCGCTGTAAATTACTCCGACAATAACCCGATCGCGTTCGCGGGGTAACGATTTCGGAATGTTTGCCAGCGGCGGTTCGAGCGGGTGAGCGAATGGGAGCGGAAAACAAAAAAAAAAAGTAGGTGCGGGTGCCAGCAAATAGAAGTCACGGGGATGGATATTTTATCGCGCACTCGGCGTTAAATTTATCGTAATACACCTACGAGCGCGAGTCCATTCTCTCTCTATAGTGCCGCGGGCACCCAAGTGATGGCGAATTGCCAATTGCAGGGCTATGATTTGTTGTCCAGTTCTTTGATAAACGGATCATTAGTAACGGCCTGACGGGGCATTTTTGTTTTTCGAGCCACAACCGCCACCACACTCGGCCTTCTATATCTGTCCTGTGTTCCGTTTTATACCCCCCTCACCCTTTACTACTTCTGAAGCTCATCGTTTATCAGTTTGGGCTCGGTAAACTGCGTTCGATGCTCGGTATCAATGAATTCGTGCGACGAATTAATTCCTCGCTGCAAACAATATCCATCAGCGACGAATTAATCCCGCGCTGCCACCAATACCCACCACCAACTACCTAAACCGGACCCCCCCCCCCTCCCCTAGATCGTTGCATTCGATTGATGTGTCAAAGTTTGACGCTTGACGAGCACAAATCATTACCGATGTGCTTACCGGTCTATGGAAGGCATCCTTTTCATCCAACTTGGGTATTTTCGGGTATTTTCAAGCGCCGAAGTAAAATTATTCTGCTCTATTCATAAGGACAGAGAGTATTGAAAGGAATTTGGAAATTTTATACCTCCAAAGTTACTGTGTACATAATTAAATTTGAGCTAGTGACATTGTCAAGTCAAGTTGGTTGACGGAGCAGTTAAGTAGCAGCCACGGCAATCAGGTAGGGAGCTAGAAAGCAAAAGAGAGAGAGAGAGAGATAGTCACTCGGGCCGGGCCAGCTAGGAATGAGGAGTTTGCAATGCCAGATAGGATAATTTATCGGGTGGGTTAATTTATTCCGGATTAAGGTAGCTTTGGTCGAGCAGGAGCCGAGCGACCGGAAGTGAGTGCTCCTCCCGGAGTGTTGCGCGTTGCGCCCCAGTGACTCTGGGCTTCTGAATTATCTTGCGACTCTGACATTTATTATTTTCAACTTTATTAAGCTCCAATTATTAAACCAACGCGATTTTATTGCTCGAAAACTTTTAATCAGGCTATTTGCATCGCAATCGTTGAATTCAAGTAATCCCTGCAACCCGAGTTTTTAATCACCTTTTCTTTTTAAATAACATCAGTTGATTCATTTATATTGTCTCAACACCAACAATTTTTGTACCTCATATTTTTTCGTAGTATTTTTATTTTCTTCCGTGGTACATGAAAATTGAGGACTCGAGGATTCGAGAGTACTATAAAAGATATGATACATTAAAAAAGTTCATCCGACTTTCAATGAAATCTACAATCTGTAAAACGTCAATTTGTGAAAATTTAGAACCGGGAGAAGAATTTTTTCATTTTGCAACTGATCAGATGAGAATTTGTTTTGCATACCAGTTTTAGTTCTTCAGAGCTCAGCTGGGAATTTTTGCCTCTTCGATAAAATCTCTCTGATTAAAAGCTCTAGCTAGTCTGAGAATTTGATTACCTACTTGCATAATAATGTTCACCAACATATGAAATGGATGATACATGTGTGATTAATAATCTCTTGCTCTGGTGGTTATATGAGGCAGTACTCTGGGGTCGTTTCTAGGAAATACTACCTCAAATTCGTTAGAAAGAAATCTTAGAAAATCTCTTTTGGAAATCCCAAAAATTATTTATCCGGACGAAATAAGAAGTAAAGGTCTTAATTTGATATTATTTTTTATACTGGTCGGAATACAACAGTTTGAGGAAAATTTGCATCTTTGCAATTGTTTCAGTCTTAAATAAACCAGCAGTAAGTAGTGAAGCTACAGAGAGAGTTGGATGATAAGAATGACACTTTCTTGGGTAGCAATTTTTTCCCAGTTATAGAGAAAAGACACAGTACGTTATAGTATCAAGGTAGAATAATGCGAAATGCATATTCTCACCGCGCGTACGAAGACTGCGTAACAGTGATGCCTGTGTAGGTATACATACATTTCAGTAAATTTCCTTGCGATCGCGTTCAAGGTTGCAGAATGAATTAACAAGGAAAAAAACTGCGTAAATGTATGCTCACACACCAACACCCGCACACACACATACTTTTAATGAACAAGTACACATAAGTATAGGTAAGTACAATCCAAAGTTTAAATAGTGGCTCGCTCAGTTGTTACTGTTGTTCTGCAATACAGAATCAAGGCCTAAGATCGACTATGCATACTCGTATACATCATACAGGTGCCGAACTGTCCAACACTAAACATTATCAAGCCACAATTAAAAAACTCGGAGCTTCAGTCCAACATTAGTATACGGAAGAAAAAGAAGAAGATATGATAAAGATTTCTTACTTTTAAGCGCTTTCAAGGGTTCGTAAACGTGCGTTTGGTTTATAGGTACCATTATAATTTAAATATTATCATTTCATAGATATTTTAGCTGGAATAATCTCGTCGTGTCAAGATACCCACACAAGTTTTGTCATACGTTGGCGGCTCTAATATGCTGGCTACTCCCTGTCCCGCCCTTGATTCGGAGCAATAACGACTGTACAAAAAGGTAAAACACGAAACAAAAGCAACGATACGAATAAGGTGCGAGTATTCGGACGAAGCGACGACGCGACGACGAGTGTGATCGGATCAAATTGGGCGAGTGACGTCGAACGTCGGTAGCAGTTCGCAGGTGTCAGCAGTAAAATAAAAGAAACAGAAAAAAAAAAAAAATAAAAAAAATACTGGTCGGAGAGACGCAGAGTCGTTGATATAATGCTACCTGTAGTATTATCCATCACTATAATCACCATTGCAGTAGTAACTATCATCGCCGTCATCGCCGGCAATATTTTTGGCCCTCTCTTTCGAAGCTCTCGAACACCTACTCCTACGGCAATCTCTCCAGCCGAACGAAGAGACAGCGAGTGGAGTGTAGTAACAACGGTATTTCGTGGCTGATGCGCTACTGCCAATCCGACGTTTCAGCGACAGGAAATACGATTTCCCATCACCAAGCCAAATGAACTTCTCTCCGAGATTCCGCGAACGGGTCTGTCGAGAAAAAGCTGCGAGCAGCGAGGCGCTCCTGTCTCGCGCTCCGTTTGCATCTCTCTTAATTTCCTGTCTGTTATCGCTCTGTACTTTTGCCGCGCTCTCCGTTACAGACTACGGGGATAACTCGACAGAGCGAGTGTCGCGAGTCTGTCCGTCAACGCATTCGCCGCCGGAGACGTCAAAAAGCGCGTTGTCGTTCGATCGACAATATATTTTTTGCTATTTTTACTCTGGCTTTGGTCGATCGAAAGAGTATACTTTGACACGTGCCGAGTATTCAAAGTGCAGCGCGAATTTTTTCAACTTTGCGTTTTTCGAAATAAACGCTCGTCATCAATACTTTTTTGAATTTATTTCGATTTATGTGCTTCCTTGCGGGAGGAATCAAACGTTCGTATCGCAGGTCATAAAAATAGCCGGCGAGCGAAAATAGTACACCAAACTAGACGAATGGATGTTCGATCCGGCGTGGAAAATGAACGTATAATTAATTCAAGGTAGTACGAGTATAGTTACGGATCGATAACCCGACATGACTTAGTTTGGCAAGTACCTTTACCTACCTCCGAGCCTTGTCTTCATCGCATCACCGGCTGTGCTTTATTATTGTTATTATTATCATTATTATTATTATTGTTGTTATTTCAGTCGTGAATTATTATTGCTCTTGTGGCTGCTTCCACGGCTCTTTTTATTGAATACATGCATATAATAATAATAATAATAATAATACATCTACAGCTGCTGAGCAGTTCTGAACGTAATTTCGCTGCATAAATGCTATAAATCCGACCACGCACATGATACGCGCCTGAGAGCGTAATATAAGTGCATGGTGCAATGTCAAATTGAGTACATCAATAACCACTCAAAAGCTGGATTTCAAAGTATTTCAAAGTTGCATCACTTAAATAAGTAATGAAAATTTTGAATTTTTCAACGTTTGCTTCAAAAATTTCGTAATAGTGATTCATTAGAGGCGCGACGCAGAGCTAGCAAACCAAAGTGGAAACCGAACGGCGGCACGAGTACAGCCGGGAGATCGATGGCATACCTATAGTAGTCAGCTCGCCAATTAAAACATGTAGCTTCGGCAACCTGACCGCTTCATTGCTGTCGTCACGCAATGCACTGCGCGGAAACGATCGTACATCACATGTATATACACGCACAATACATATATGTACGCACTAGCGTAGATCCTGATGGTACTGATGGTAGCCTGCCCGGCTGACACCCGACACCTTCCAAACGTAATTGATAATTGCAAACTAGTGGATACTCGCCCAAAACATCGAGACAACTCTATAATAAACATCTTTTATTCTTTAGATATCCAAATTACTGAGGCTTATTAAGAGCACTGCTTGAAAAATTCAATGCAATTGAGGTTATTATGATGGTAAACATTTTACAGTTAGCTGCTGAAACGCTCCAGCATTAAAAATAAAGTGCTAAGTACTGAAATGAGATTGGCCTGATGGTGCACCTATTAATATATTTTTTTTTTTTTCTTTGCCATAAAGCAGCTTACCGTGAAGGCATTTACTTGTATACTCAACTCAATTCGCGGGTCTAAACACACTTTGAGCATTAAATACGCCCGTTCAGACACATAATATACAAGTAACAACTTTTCGCGTTTCAACGAGGAAAGAAAATAAATAAAACACTCAAGACCTGACTGTCAATTTTTAGAATTGAATCAACAACTATTCTCAAATGTAAATGGTCCTAAAATGCCAACTTTATGCACGTGAAAAATAAATTTTGCGAATAAACTTGGTTCCCTTCCATGAAACTCACATAATATGATGTATACGTATTCAAAACCAAGGTAACGCGTTATCGTATGATAAAAAAGCAACCTGGACTGGATTATCCGAGAACGATCAGAAGTTCACTTTTCATGACATAGTTTGTATGCATGTCTCTGAACTCGTGTAAATCCATCTGTAAACGAATTCACACAGTGGTGATTACTGTAAGGACCATCCTCGTTTCAGGCTCGAAATTTCTTTCACACCAAAAATTATACGATCAACGCGCGGTTGCGGTCACACTCGATGCTCCGGGGAAAATAAAAGTTGAATAAAACTCCTATAGAGCAGCCATGCCTTAGAACAAGCTTCTACTGGATTCAATATGATTATCCTTCTTCGTTTACCATTCCAGGCCAGGCGTACCGAGTACAGGTGTACAGTGCTGTGCTATGAATACCTGCGGACCCCTGTAGACTGCATACATTATATCGCGCAGATCTGGATTGCTCGACGGGCGTAATTAATTTTTAAGCCAGCACCGAGAGCAGAGAGACAGGGTATGTAGCTTCTGTGTGGAAAAAAAAAAAAAAAAAAGGGCGCGGG
>JAPYYV010033334.1:0-10245 GCA_030522625.1 Copidosoma aretas | reverse complement strand
ATACGCACTAGAAGAAGACATGTTTTTTCAAAAATTGACTAAAATTCACTAAAATGAATACTTGTGTAACTTTTGATGAACAAACTTTGTAGTAGAATCACTTTGGATACTTGTTGTGGATGCTAATAACAATAGAAATATTATTCGAAAAACTTAATTCAACCAACTTTTTTTTCAGCAAAATTTGAAGCTCATTTGAGCCAGTTACGGCAGAATCACCCATATATATAAGATATAAGCGCGTATAGTAAAAACAGTGCATTGGGAATGTATGTACTGTACAGAGTACAGTATACAAATACAAACAAACTGTCGCGATGACGAAAAACTGACGAGGAAAAAATTATAAGAATAAAATAAGTTTATGATACAGTTGTTTACTGCAAACATCGGTCGTATGATACGATTATACCCAACGACTCGTATATCGTTCCGCGTGAACGTTATGTCGTCTGGTCAAAGTTTAGCAATTTATTATCACTGCAGCACCTGATGGTGCTTTTGATATTCTTAATCAAGCAGCATCAGCAGCACAGCTGTTAAGATTTGGGAGAGGTGCAGGGAAGGAGAATCGCAGGAGAAAAGGTGTCGGCTGCAGGGAAATGTCTCTGAAGGATGATGAAAGCACTTGGTAAACATTTTTTACTTCTGCATGAAAAAATATGTTTTTTTTTTCAAATGACACAGAATAGACGTGTTTGTTATTCTGGAGTGTTTATCTTTTTGTTTGTTAAATATTTTAAGACTTTTGGTGCAAGAGTTATTTTTGAAGAGTATTTTAAAATTATTTTTAGTGATTGGTACCTGTACTCGATAAGTTATACACCCAAATGAAACGTGTCTTTTAATGATTTTCTGTTTCTAAAATTAAATGTCATGTGCTTGAGAATCCGTCCTATCAGTGGTGCACACCTCTTTGGACTAAGTAACTCTATGCTGCTGCTTCCTGTTAACCATTAATTAAAATGAATATGATAAGTGCTGCTAACTCCATCACGCTTTGAAAAAATACTTGGTAACAGATTTAAAAGGAGCAGCAAACTTCAAGCTAAAGCTATTTTTATTCGTTTCACTAGTACGTCATTCTTTTTACCTATTGATGTTATTTTATTGTCCTTAACAACCTAGCCCTAAGTTTACATTATATAATACAACTTTAAATAAATTAACTTCAGCAAGCTTGGTCTTTATTTTCAAACATGAAGGACCTTAATGCAGCTTTTTTGACTTTAGTCTTATAAATATATTTGCTCTTAGGATATTGGAGTTAGAGGCAGCTCTTTTGGATGCTGAAGCTCCTTCTGCATCTGATATATATGCGATTTGCAAAGGTCAACCAGTACCAGATAACCTGAAGCCAGACGTTTGGCAAGCTTGTTTGGATGTCACTGACAGGGGAAATCAACTAATACATTTCAACGAAGTTTTTGACCTTTCAGAGCAAAATATCATCAGAGATGATTGCCAACAATTAGTTAGTAAGTGTCATACTTGAAGCTGTACACTTTAATCAATGACTCATGACGGATATTTTTCACTTACAGATAAGCTTGGAAATGATGATGAAGATAAAGTATCGGTGGTCTCTGATTTGGAATCCATCATAACTTTTTATTGTAAAAATAGAGAAAAAAGATATGAAAGAGGGAATGGCTGGCTCGAATTATTGGGTCCTTTGATAGCTTTAAAATTACCTATTGGAAAATATCTTACCCAAAAAAGTATGCGGAATTTAAAAATAAAGATTAAAAAAAATTTTTTGTTTTTTTTTTTTTTTTTTTTTTTTTGCATTCTAGAGGTGACACACATAGTGCTGTGTTAAGGCTGCTGTTGCTCTATCATGAGCCAGAATTGTGTTCTTTCTTGGATACAAAAAGAGTTTCTCCGGACCAGTATACCAAAGGATGGATAAACACCCTGTTTGCTGGAGTCTGTTCTCTGCCAGCCATTTCCACGATGTGGGACTTGTATTTCATGCAAGCAGATCCATTTTTCATGATGTTCCTATCACTAATCATGGTAATAAATGCAAGGTAAGATAATGATAATGAAACAGACAAGTAGAATTTGTTTAAATTCAACATGAAATTTTTATTAGTAAGTATGATGAGAAAACAAACTTGGCTAAAAATATTTCGATTACAACTAATATGTTGGCCAACGATTTATAATGGTGATGAGCAATTATAATTATCAGGCTTAAAAAATTGACCACCTCAAATCTCGTTGAAATGTCACGCCTCAAAAAGAGAAGAATATTATTAAGGTTTGTCCGATTCATTCTCTTCTCTGAATTTGGTAGTATGTAGCGACTCCTTGTTAGTGTGCACCGATTTCGAAGTGTTCAATGACTCCTTGGAATCAAGCCTACGCAGCGTAATCGCGGCTGACAAATTCTTCTCCGAGCCTTCGGCTTTTTCTTCGTCCTTAGTCGAGGACGCCTTACTACTGGACTTTTTAACCATCTTCGACGTTTGCTTGAAATCAAAGACAAATTTGATTTCCTGACGGAACGCCTCGCTCTTTGTGATCTTTTCCTCGATAGCCGTGTCGATAATGTGCCGGTAGAACTCTCCCATGGCGAAAAGAATCGAAAAGAAACAGCCGATCAACAAAATGAGAAAGACGCCGCCCACGTTCGACATCCCGAGTTCGTTGGAGTTCTCCGGCTCGTCTGACTCTTCGTCGCACATGCCCCCGCCCTTATCCTTCCACCACTTCTGCTTCAGAGTATTGAGATCGCCCTTCTCCTGGAGGTGCAGTATCGCTGTGCTGATCATCGTCCGGTACGGGGAATTCGGGGGCATCGCTATTCCGTAGCCCTTGTTGTCGAGCAAGGTGCCGACCTGCTGTAGCTCGCAGTGCCTCTCGATCTGATACTCGATAGTGGTAGACTCCATGAAAAAGGCGTACTTTCTCTTTCCCTTGATGACGCGCTCGACGCCCTCGTCGTTCGTCTTGGTAAAGACCGAGGGCTTGGCGTCGCTCATCGTGTTGAATAGTCGCTGGTACAGCGACGTGTTGGAATTCTTGAAGAACGAGTACGTCGCTCCGCCCTTGAGCGAGCCGTACGCGATTTTCGTCTGCTTGGCCAGATCCTCGACGTTGTCTATGGTCTCGTCCATCTTGACGGCCGTGAGAAAGGCGGCCAGATTGGCGGTGTAACTCGACACCATGATCAGGATGAAGAAGTACCAGACGCCGGCCAGCAATCGTACCGAGGCAGCCCTCGGCAGTATGTCGGAGCCCTGCTGCATGAGCGAGCCCATTGTGAACCAGAGACAGTTGACCAGGGTGAAGTTGTTCTCGAGCTCCTCGGGCTCGTCGTTGCACGGATGAGGATTGGTCCACTCGCCGGGAGCTATCCTCGCCTGTAGAAAGAGCATCAGCGAGACCATGAGGTAAGCGGTCGCCATGTACATCCAGACCTCGGGCGACAGCGGCGACATGAAGGAGAACAGGGCCGGCACAACCTTCTCGGACTTGCTGAATAGTATGCTGATGCCGAGGTTCATGAAGGGAGCGGTGAAGTCCACCGCGCTCTGGCGCTCGGAGGTGATGGTCAGGTCGCAGATGGCCATGTCGGCCTTGAGCTCGAGCAGTCGCTTGATCAGGCCGTTCCACTGGCCGGTCGTCGGATTTTTCGAGCCGTAATTCCCGTCCGGCACGAGCTCGAACTCGCACTTGATCCCCAAGAACTCCTCGATCTTCGCTATCAGGTCTATGCAGTAACCCTCGTACTTCTTGTCGCCTATCGTCCTACCGCCCCGACCGTTGCTACTCTCGTCCTCCTCGAGGAGGGACACGTAGGGCGAGCCGACCCGCGTGGTCACCTTGAAGGTCTTGCTCTTCGCCGCGACCGTCAGAGTGTTGTTCATCTCCTGCTCGTCCCTGTTGATCCGCAAACTATCGCCCGTCCACACGCCGACTTTGGTTCGCTTGCCGGCCTGCACGTTCACCAGGTCCAACTCGAAGGCTCGCTCTAGCCCTTCACCGTCCGGCCTCTCGACGAAGCTCATCAGGCCGGTCTTGCGGCCGTACTTGGTCTTTCGCAGGACCGTGGCCGTTATGTTCGGCCCGATCTCGAAGAACTGCACCGGCTTGACCCAGCAGGACCTCGTCTGGGACTCGAGGTTCAGCGGTGGTGGCGCCGACGACGACGACTCGTCTGAGGCGAACGTCCCGGCCATCCTGTTGTACTGGTCCTCCCTGTGCAGGCTGTTGACGGCATCGGCGAACGCGAACACCGAGTCGTAGAGTAGGGCTGCCTCGACCGAGGGCATCCCGTTGTTGGCCAGCTCGTCCTTGGGAAAGCGAAACTGGCTGATGTTGGCCACCGAGTCCTTGGACACGAAATCCCGTACGTCTATGGACGACGACTCGATGTTCACGATGAGGCACATGAAATAATCGCCCATAAGGCCCATCGAGCTCATGGTCTGCAGCAGCCGCGGCAGATTGTCCTTCTCGACGTCGAGCAGTACACTGTTGAGATTGAGCTTGTGTATGCTCTTGACGAGGCCCTCGTAGACCATGTCGACCTCGTGCTCGTTCTTCAACTGTCTGATCTGCTTGAGCTGCATCAGCTCTCTGATGTTGATCGGATAATTCTTCGGCCGGCCCCTGTTCTCGAGGGCCTCCTGTATCCGCGCCAGGGCGTCGTAAGCCTGAAAGACGAAGGTGTAGGACTGCCAGCTCATAATGCGCGCGGCTTCGGCTATCGCACGCTCGTAGCCCCCGTTGCCCGGATACACGTTCACGCTGTTCGGGGATACAATGGGCTCGTCCTTGGGCCGGAAGGTGTACTCGAAGTGGGGTATGCCGAATTTGCCGGCGATGCTCGAGGCGACGCTGCGCGTTTCAATGGGCCGGGGCCCGAAGATCGCGGCGATCGGCTCCTCCGAGAGGAGTTTGCAGATGAGCCGCATCGACTTGTAGCCGTCCACTTCGACGTTCGTGAGCTTGACGCCCTCGAGACGAAAGAAGCTCGCCTGCTCGTCGGCAAGGTCGCTCAGTGCCTGGTCGAACGCGCGCTCCAGCTCCTCCTCGCCCTCGTGGAATATCGCCGCCACCTTGATCGTCTGGAGCGCGCTCGTCGTCGTTGTCAGCGTTCCAAGGAGCAGGAGCAGCAGCAAGAGTACCATCGTCGTCGTCCTGCCCCCCATCCTTACACCCTGCTCGTAAGTTTTTGTTTCGTTTGGCTTTTCTACTCGATAAGTACTCGTGGTGGCTGCTGTTAGTACTTCTTCTTGGCATTGTTATACCCAAGCTAGATTCTCAGCTCGCACTCCGCTGCATGCTTACGTTTGCTCGACGTTTTCTTTATTACATGTTGAATCGAGTCTACCAGTACTTATCAAGCTCATGCCGGCAATTTTTATGCGGTGGCCCAAGTGTTTTGGTTGCTCGACTCTTCCGCTTTGTACGGCATATTTTTGTTACTTCAAACAAGCTAGCAACTGTCGATTTACTTATAGCTAATGAACAATGATTTCACCGCGATCGAGTGACAGGGTGCCCCAGAGTTTTACCACTGCGCGGGCTGTTGCGCGCCGTCTCGCAGAAAATGGCATATAAATAGAACGGAGCCTCGCTCTCAGCCGCCCGATTTATTATATACTTATTTGTACTTTTTGCGTCGTCCGGATGATACGAGAGAGAGAGAGAGAGAGAGAGAGAGGCGTTCGGGCGGGCATTTCAAACATTCGAGTCCAACAGTGGTGGTGACGGTGGTGGTGGTGGTGGTAGTATCCTCGATCAACTAAAACTCCCTTGACGACGGCGAATGTAGTACATATTTCCAAAGAATCCAAAGACGCGATTTCGTTGAAAGGGGTATTATCTACATCCAGTCACTAATTACATCGGAAACACTCTCTGGTTTTCTTCGTTACAGGGAACAGATCCTGAGTATGAAGGACGAGGAGAAACGAGCGATCGTCGACGCTCTCGCCGCTATGCCGTGCGCCCTGGAGGCAGAGGACGTCACGGACTTCTGCTCGCTCGCCCAGTATTACGCCATGAAGACGCCTTCGTCGTTCAAAGTCGACCTCTACGGTATAATGTTCGGCGAGGGCGGTGATGAAAAATTCATCACCCACGCCCTGTGCCTTCCCGTCTCCGCTCAAGAGCTCATAGAGAACACGTCCGAGGCCTCGGAGCTGCTGAGTAGCGGTGCACCGCCCGTCGAGGCTGTCAGGTTCTTTCTGGTTGATTGTAGGCCGGCCGAGCAGTACAACGCCGGACACCTAAAGACCGCTTTCCATCTGGACTGTAATCTCGTGGGTCCTTTTGCTGTATGGTTTAGGTTTCAAGACAAGTATCCTTGTTTAACGACGATGTTCTTCATTTGTAGATGCTGCAGGAGCCAGCAGCTTTCGCTACTGCTGTGCAGGGACTGTGGCAAGCTCAGCGTCAGGCGATAGCCGTGGGATCAGAGGCAGGTGGTGAACACTTGTGTTTTTTGGGCAGTGGGCGCCAGGAGGAGGATCGCTACCTTCATATGGTTGTCGCGTCCTTCTTGCAGAAACACACTCAGTACGTCAGCATGGTGGTCGGTGGATATAAAGGTGTAAATTTGGCTGTAAATTTATTTTTTTTTTTTTTTTTTTTTTTTTTTTCCTACAGCTGTTCATGAGTATTTTGGTGACGAAGTAGTCAATCTTGTGGATCACAATTCTCAGTGCTGCTTGGTGTGTAATACAAGCCTATCAGAGGGCGATTGCGGTGAAACAAGTCCAATCAGAATGAAAAATAGTAATTCGGATCTCTTCGGGAAAATTGGTCAAGCTATGAAACTTAAAAGCCAGGAGATGAAAGGCAAACTGTTTGACTACATTGTCAATCCAGCAGTAAGCGCAAATAATGGTGCGGAAAAGATGAATGACAAGAATGCAGATATAAACAGGGGTGAGCAGAGTGCTCGGCCTGTCTTTAGCATAGATGATGACCAAGATTCAGGTAGATTTTTACAAGCATATTGATGTAAAAAAATTGTCGAAGGTTTGATAATTTTTTCAGTAACAACAATTGCTTACAGATATGACAATGGCACTGTCGCAGAGTGAAGAGCCTATCGAAGTAGTTTGTATTCAACAGTGGTTGAAAGATCCAAACTTAGTTCATTCCTTTAATTGTATGGAAGTCAAAGTCAATGGATACTTCTATGAAAGGTAATGGGATTAAACATTTTCAATTCAAATCAACGTTTATAATTATGGTTTATTATTACTAGTATGAACAAAGTATTAATTTTTAATTGCCTTTCTAGTCAACTTTTGGTCACAGGCACACACATTATCGTTCTTCGTGAAATCCAAGGTCGAAAAGGAGCAGCACACGTCATAGTGAAACGTCCTCTATCGAGTATAGTCAGAATAACTTCCAGAAAAAAACATCCGGATTTGATTACTTTTAAATATGGTTCAACGCAATCTGACAGTTTGGTTATTTCTGACATGGACAGATTTCTTATACCCAATGCAAGTGAAGCTACAAAGCTAATCTCTCAGCAAATAATGAAACAAGCAAAACCGTCAGAATAATTGAATAAAATACATAAAATTACACATAGTCCAGGTTTGAGTTGACAAAAGTGTTATCTGTTGGCTAAAGGTCGAGTCATCATGGTGAAAGAATGTACTGTAACAGAATTGTTGATCACGAAAAATAATTTTTATCAGTTAATAAGGATCTTTGCTAGATTAATGATTCGTTTAAGAACCTTCACCAGTGTAGCTTTGAGATACAATTTATTTAACGCTAAAGACTGCTATAATGAACCGAAAAAAATGATGACTGACAATTATCGAAATATTTATCTTCATCAAATAATAAAAAATTATATTCATTATATTCTATAATGACTCGACATACAGCCATGGTATTCGCTCTGTGCACAACACGGCGAAAATTGGAACTTCGATACCCGATCCCCATTTAATACGTATATTTGCCCGACACTAGCGCCAAATCCAGTGTTTGGCGCTAGTGTCGGGCCGCCAAATCCAGTGTTTGGCGCTAGTGTCGGGCGAATACACGTATTTTAAATGGGGATTGGGTACCGAAGTTCCAATTTTCGCCGTTTGTGCACAGAGCTCCCGTCAAATAGCACTTAGTGATCCTCTATTGGGAGTGATGAGAAAATTTGGCACCATATTGATCTAAATTGTACAGTGTACATACATAATACAATGTTCAAGTACATCCATATATTTTTGTAGATTAGCTGCATGATTGGACAATCAGAATCGCGGACCCATTCCCATCGCTCTCCGGAAAATCACTAATTGCACTTGACCCAAAGAGATTACAGGCCCATTTTTATAGAACGCTGGAAGCCAGCTTCTGGCGTGTTGCGTGTGGTATCACATTAAATTTGTTGAATGGAATAGTTATTACCCAATAAGTCAGTGGAGGAGAGTAGAAATAGTCTTTGATAGTCTTTTTCACAAAAATTACTAGTGTCCAATCAAGTTAAAACCATAATTTTTGTTTATTCTGAGACCGATGAATTTTTTTTTCAGAATATACTTTTGAAAATAAAGGTAATTTGTCAAAAACATGCACTTGTATGATTAAAAGTATTTTTAGACTACTAAGTCATCATATTTGTATACAATTGCATTCTTTTAAACTTGTTTAGATCATGAGACGGAGTTTTTATATATCTATTATCATAAGTCGTTTATTCACATGTATAAATTTTAAAAATGTTATATATTTGCAAATCATTTATTTCAATATTATAATCAATTAAAATTTGTAAATATAATAAAAATGCTAATTTTTCTATACTTATCTGTAGCATTATTTTTTGGTTGCTTATTGGATAGGTTTTTGCTCTCAGAAGTGATAGAATTACGGTCAGCTTACCATAAGAAAAAATTTTTAGCATGGTGATCTGACGGTAATTCTATCACTTTTGGGGACCCCTGGTCCCCAGGGGTGCGAGAGTATGTATAACTTTTCTAGTGGATCTGGATAAACCAATTATCTCTTAAATACACCATAAGACAATTTCAAGATGAAAGTTAAATTAAATGGAGTAAAGTCGGAAAAAAAGTTACGCACTCTCGCACCCTATAGCCCCAGACCGCCCAACAGACTCGTGTGAGATCTCTACTTATCTTACCGATATCTGAAAGATCACTTACATTCCAAGATTATTACTTTGTATCTGCAATTGACTGCATATAGTGCATGGGTAGCTATAAAAGCCTTTGAGGTCTTAATAAAGCTTTTAATTAAAAAAAAATAATGGGTGATGCAGGGACTACTCACTTGGGGGCTCCCAAAGTCCCAAATATACTATACCGAATATACACACTCAAAACGGTTGGGAGTGGGACTAGTGGGAGGTGGGAGCATTCTGGAGGCTATTCACATATACCTAAGTATGCGTGACACTCTATAGTGTCGCGCGACAAACACTCCCGTTGTCATTGTGAACGTTCACATTGAAAAAGTGCCGCGCGACACTTGTCATATATATATACAGCAAATGAACAGACTGAACAGACCTACGGTGATTTACCAACACAGTCCGTTTAAACAGTTTCGTAGGTTAACTATGAAGATTTAAAAAAGGTTTTGTTCAAGTAATTTTTTTGTTTATAATTTTTTTGTTTACATTAATAAAAAATGAGCGATGATATAGATTTTGAGTTGAGAGACAGTAAGGGCACTTGTTACATACTCACTGTTAGTGGACTGGGTTGATAAAGCACTGTAGGTCTGTTCATTCGCTGTATATATATGACAAGTGTTGAGTGACACTTTTTCAATGTGAACTGTGAACGTTCACAATGACAACGGGAGTTTGTCGCGCGACACTCAAGTATCACGCCTATGTGAACAGCCTCCTGGTTTGGCCGTTCCGAGTTTCCGACAACAGTTCCGGGGAATAGCGCACGTCGCACGGTCCCAGGGTCCGTACCATATAACTTTCCGTCCTATGATATAACATAGGCTGAAAAGGTGGAAAAAAGTTATATGGTACGGACCCAGGGGACCCAGGGCCGTACTGTGTAAATTTTCTTTCTTCGATATTTGTATCAGGGCAACAAAATTCTTATCTTCAAGACGCCATGAGATGCCTTTAAGATAAAAATTGGTTTGTCCAAACCCTATATATCAAAGAAGGAAAAGTTACACAGTACGGCTATGTTCCTTGATAACATGTAGAAAGGAAAATGTTAGCACATGTCCAGCGCCAGCATATCTTATAGTTATCAGATGTCGAAA
>JAPYYV010033330.1:0-10722 GCA_030522625.1 Copidosoma aretas | reverse complement strand
AAAAACAAAAAAAAAAAAAAAAAAAAAAAAAAAAAAAAAAAAAAAAAAAAAAAAACCAACAAACGCAGCAACGAAACGCGAGCCCCGCACGCTGCGCGATGTGTATTAAGGTCACCCGAGCCCGCCGCCGAGCGCAGAAGCACAGTTATCGCGCGCGCGCTCGCGTGAAATTTTATCGTCATCGGAGCGATTTCGCGGAAACCCGCGCGCGCGTTTATCATCGTCCGGAGTAGCGGGGCGCGCGCGCCGCGAACTGTACATGTACGACGTGGAAATCACTTAGCAGCTGTACAATACTGTATCCGCACAGAGCTGTGCGAAATTACATGAGCGGGCGGTGTTGCGTCGGCGCGCGGAGTAACAGCCGCAGCCGCGTCTTGGCCGTATAATACGTTCGTGTAATACGCGGGCAGTGTATAATAGAAGGGGTCGATGCATTGATGTTGTGCTCGGGCGTGCAGACGACGATGATCGTGAAAACATGGAGAGGTACCCCGCGATGACCTGTCGCGACGACGATTCGTAATCATAATGCGGTAACTTCTTCACTCAAGCTGTGTAAAAAAAAAAACCCCAAGATCCCCTCGTAAATGTGTGGGTTCACGCTTTTCCCATCACACGATGAACATTATCGAGCGTCTTGTGCTCGTGAACGTTACACGAGCCATTCCACGGAAATCGATCCGCTGTATCTTCCAGAAACGGGTTGAAATTCAATCTCATTTATAATGCGCGAAACTTTGTTCGACTAATTATGGAGGGTAAATAGATGAGTTGTTCCAGCTTGGGAGTAGGAAAAGGGCACCGATTCGGACGAGCATGATAAAAGTTGTTGCTTTGGAGAAATAAGGGCCGGATCCTACAATAATATCGGCATTTAAATTTTTATTATTACCTGTTAATTTGTGTGCTTTTTTTCTGTTTCCTCCCAAGCGGTGAAAAATATTAAACGATAATTTTATATTTGTATTATATGTATATATTATATGATGAAATAACTTCATACAAAGACAAAATTATCATGTAACCTATTATTTTATTACAATATATACGTATACGTTATGGAAAACTACCCTATTCCAGTTTTAAATGTAAGATAAGTCTGCTCACGAAACATAATCTCCTTATTTCTGACTCTGTTGTTGATAGCTCACTGCTCGGTATTATACGTGTTCACTCGACGAATGACTATATCACACTGCGCAATAGAATGCGCGCAAATCGCGCCATTAACATTCTGCGCAGAATTCTGTGAGCTTAGTCAGCATATTGGAATGAGTCAGTGTGATCTAGCCATTTATCGAGTGAACACGTATTGTACTGAGCAGTGAGCGATCAACAACGGAGTAAGAAATAAGGAGATTATGTTACGTGAGTGGACTTATCCTTACCCTTGAAACTTAAATAGAGTAGTTTTTTATAACGTTCACGTGTATAACGTAATTATATAATATAATAAGTCATGCAGGTAGCAGAATAATAAATTTGGTGAGTGTGAAATAGGATTTTCCAAATTTAGAAAAATTATGTTTGAAAATTAACAGACTGTACACGTTTTGTGTAAATTACGTTTTACACGAATTTCATGTTAAGAGTACACAAAATAATCTTGTGTTATTTAGCCATTGTACACTGTCTGTACACATACCTTCATGTACACAAAACATTATGACAACTTTTTCTCCACAAAGAGCCGGAACGATGGAAAAAGTTTTATCTTCAAAATTTAGAAACGATCCGCGAAAAATTTACCCCGTCCCTTATTCAAGTAGGCACAGCCACAAAGATTCCATCGTCGATCTGCATTATACCTGATGCTCAAAACAAAGAAAAAGGCTACAGCGATCCACCTGAATTTCAAGTAATTTTCAAACCTATGTGTACACGGCGAACACGATTACTCAAGATTCTTCGAGATTTCTCCTACAGCTCGAACGGTCTTTCGGAAGAGAAACACAAAACAAAACCATTTTCTCCCCAACGAATCTCCGGGCGAACGTTAGATGTCCGCAAGATCCCAGCGAGAAACCTCGAAAAATGGCGTTTTCCGGGTACCGTTTTCGCGGAACCCTCCGCACACGCCCGCACACACGCGTCCCCAACGCCGTGGCCTCTGCCGCGCCCCAGCATCGTCCCGACAGAGGGGACAACGGTGTACACGCATGCATGACAGCGCACA
Source organism: Copidosoma aretas (assembly GCA_030522625.1). Lineage (NCBI taxonomy): Eukaryota > Metazoa > Arthropoda > Insecta > Hymenoptera > Encyrtidae > Copidosoma > Copidosoma aretas. Next base: position 8,543 of record JAPYYV010033330.1, on the reverse strand, counting down.
CACCTCCAGCCGAACACCCATCCGTACAGGTGCCCAGGAGAGAAGGAGGACGCAGCGGGGGAGTCCACGGGCCCGCGGTCATGCACCCGCGTCGAGCTTTTTCACCCCGTATACGCACGCCCATGATGCAGAATCACCCACGCACGCGGGCAAGCGCGCTATCGCCGCCGGCGCGCGCTTTCGCGTTGGCTCGCGAAATTCACTTTGCGCGAGCACGCAGTGTCAAGGCGACGACGCGGCGGCAGCAGCGGCGACGATAACAACCGCCGCTCGTCGCGGGTACACAAGGTGTATGTACAGTGGCATCGGGCCACGTACGGAGGATGGGCCGCGTGCGGGGGGGGGATAACGGGCGCGCGTCGAATCAACGCCGCCGGGAGAGCGACGGATATAATCGATAGCGCGTGGACCTCTTGGCGGGGGGATAAGGCGTCGTCGACCCGCGAGGGGTGAAAAACCTTCGGCAGACGACGGGGCTGCGTGGGCGGGTGGCCGGGTGTGGGTGCTTGCGTAAAAACAAACGGGCGCGCGTGAGGGATTGGGAGTTTCGGCGGGGCGAGTCGAGGGCGGAATGTATTCGTCGTTCGATGATGAATGTTCGGGGGAGCTGCGAGCCGGATCATACGTGTAGTGATGAATTTTCAATGATTGGCAAAGTAGGTGGTTGGCAGTTAATAACAGCGGGGTTGATTATTTACGGAAAGAGGGTGTTTCAGGTGCTGGGGAAAATTTCGCGCGTTCGGATACTGTAAAAACGAAGCCGATGAAGAAGTCGCTTCTACTTTTCGAAGCTTGGACTGTTCCTCACGAGATTTTCAATAAAGTTGCAGAGGAAATTGAAAAAGAAAAAGATTTAATCAGGTACCAGGCTGATGAAAAATAGTACCTGCGTAACTTTTTACGCGTTGAATGTGCCAAAAAATTTCTTCGTTAAATTTATTCGAAATCTTTGTAGGTTGAATTCAAGGTTCGAAAAATAAAAATCGTATTGAAAACAAAAAAGTTTCACGACTGTTATTTGAGTCGTTTTTGTAATTAACAGTATCTGATCATGCAATATGCTGAAGAACGTATTATTTTTTCGTATGAAATTAACTTTGTTGATGTTGAATGCAAACTATCTACTGTGATAATTATTATACAAATTTAGCGCTATATAGTGATGCAGAGCCTCCTTTCAAAATGAAATGGTAGAGAAATTTTTTTTTTACTTTAATGAGCTAATTTAAATTTCAAGAATAAAATGAAACAAATATTTTTAACGTTAGCCTCAAATTTATGTAATTGTTGATTCCGAAAATTGTAATGAACAGGAAGAAACTTTTGTTTCCATAATACATCAGTGTTTCACCCTTTCCGAGTACCAATCACAACTTTGCCCAGCTCAGGTGCCGGCAAAGGTGGCGGTTGTAAAAAGTTTGTTGCTAAGTTATAGAAAAGTTTTAGTTGACCTCTCCCCAGACGGCAGGCGAACGGAGGGGGAAAGGTTAAAGATCGAGCTCAATTTTTGTAATTGAGTGTCGCGTGACAAGCAGGACGGGAGAGAAAAATAGCTAGAGAGCGGAGATAAGAGTGTAAGAGCCAGACTGATTGACAAATTGGAGTGTTGAGTGAGAGTTATTGTGTCTGTTTGAATGTGTGTGTGTGTGTGCATGTTGGGCGCTGTTATTAAGACGCGTGCGGGTCTTTTGACATTGCTCGTACTTGTATAATGTTTTTTTTTATTGAGTTTTTTCGTCCCTGATTTTTGCCAATACACTGTTTTATCATGGATCATTTACTTAAATACGCTATCATCTCACGGAAAAAAGTCGTTATAGCATTTTCGATTAAATAGAGCTTTTAGCACCAATCGATTCGTTAGACATTTCCACGTTCGATGGCGATTTAAAATATTTTCCATGATTTTCTAATGATTCACAAATATTGAAAAACGGTATGCAAAACAAGGTTTAGGAAACGACGTGTCGTCGTTTGGTAACTCAGTAAAGTCAGCGAGCTCCTCTTTTGATCCCAAATTATAGGAAATAGCGTGAGTAAACAGCCCGCATCTGCACGTGTACATCAAAACATGTAAAGGCACTTGAGGCTTTATTTGTGGGATAGTGCGTGAGATTTTCACATTTTCCGCCGTATAAACATTGTTTATTCTGTGAAAAAAAAATTCATCGAAACTTGTTGGTGTGAAAATACTTGTCATTAATTTTTTCTCACAAAAAAAATGCGTTAAAAACTCATTGTAAGTTATTTTCAAGATAAAAATTTTGGCAGTTTGTGATACAATTGTTCTTATTGTTCATTCCAAGATGAGGAGATTCTCTCTACAATGCTGGAAAAAAAGTTAAAATTTCCATGCAGTGTATCTGCAGGTATGAAGAAAAATAAAAGAAAAAACATCGATCAAAATTAAAGTAATGCATCATCATTGCTATTCATGTACATATATTTCGAATCGTCGGCCAATGAAAAAGCAAAACCCGTCAGCGACGACACCCAATTAACGAACCGACCCCTAGCAGCATCAACGCAATCCCCCCCCCGCCCCCAACCAACCACCCTCCGAAAAAATCCAGAAGAAACAAGCAAAAAGCCGCGCTCAATAAATCCATTCGCATACATACACATCCAACACAACGCACGAGAGGCAATCTCGCTCTCTCTCGGCTGGTAATGCAATTTATATTCGTTACAGCTCAGGCGGCCGCGCGCGCTGAAAAATTCTGATTTATGCATTTATTGCGCCCCCCCCCCCCCCCCCCCCCCCCCCCCCCCCCCCCCCCCCCGCCAACGCGCGCACGCGCGTCTACTATTTTTACCCGCGCGCGGTACACAAGCACGGGATGGCAATTTGTTTACGGCGCGACCCTAATGGCACTTGGCGCACTTCGATAAAACTATTATCTCCTCCTCGCCTTGGAGGAGAAGGCGACTCGGGGAACGCGTGCGCCGTTCGACGGGAGGAAGGAAACGCGTTGAGTGCGAGCGGCAGCGGCAACTGCTGGGTCCGCGGGGAGGAGGGATGAGAATAAGCATGGACTGCTACGGGGTAGCCGACGAACCCGAGGGCGCCCGAGGGTATGTGTGTGGTATGCGTTATCGGGAGCGAGTTATGCTAAGTGCCGCGGACAAATTAATTGGAGACATCTCTGTCGGCAACGCGGGGCTTGTTGGTAGAGGCTTGTTTGCTGTGATGTATACGTATTTGTATGTACGTATGGAGAACGAGCGTTAGCACACGTCAGGCCATTGTCCGTGAGCTCTGGGGGGTGAAGGCGCTGCTGACGTATTTTTGGGACAGTTAAAACGGCCGTAACCTTTTTCATGCTGCGAGTCTTTTTTTTTTGCTATGAGGTAGTTATGTGCAAAATTGTGTCGAATTGTTGATTGGCTGGTTTGAAATAAGCACGAGTAGTCGTGTTTGTGTCGATTATTTGTATTATTTTCATACTCAAACATGAATTAATTTCCTGTTCAACGCGAAGAGGATGTACGGTCTTCTGGTCGCTTGGAACAAGGATACAAATTACCGACCGTTCGTGCGTAGAAGATGAATATTCAATTTTAATGGACTAACAGAGAATACTTTTTGCAATTATCCTTCAATTTTATTGAACTCTCAGACTGTTAAGAATATTTTTATGACTCCAGTGACAGTTGACTTTTTTATATTGAATTAAGAGAATAGAGTAATCGACAGTCATACAATTAAATCAAAGCATTTTCATCTGTAGGTGTAGATATGACGCGTTCCAAGGTCTATTTTTTTTGTTTCGACGTGCATAAAAAATTATGTAGTCAAGGGAAATGAATGGACAGGATTAAGAGAGTTTCTATGACAAATTTTGTTTAACATCTATCCAGGGTCCCTATAGACCAACACGTATTTTTCTATTCACTATTTTTTTGAAGCAAGTAAAAAATACAACAAAACACTCCGGGACATATTTTAATGTATCTCTTATTTCTAAAAAAATACAGATTTCACCATAAATAATTATTCAGAATGTCAAGTGATCGATTTACTACAATGTATCATAATAACTGCTTTAAAAACACAGATAACAATGTTGTGGAACCTATCAATGATACAACAACGTGGACCCACATCATTACACTAGAAAACACGCATGCCTAATATTATTTTAATATGTTTGTTTTGAATTTTTTTTTTTATGCTTTTATCCAATACTGATAACGTACATTCATCTTCTCCCTAATTGGCATTCATTACGAAAATAGATTTATTATAAATTGTATGAATAACCTCCTGTTAAATGTATGAAAAAAATACAAAAAAAAACAATAGAAATTGATTCATTCGAATAAACTTTTCTCGAATTTTGCGGAATTTGTATACAACAATCATTTTGATTCATGATTTCTTTATACTTATTGTAACTGTACATATTTTCCACAGAAATTGATAATAAATTTAATATGCGTAAAATCAAGTGCACAGGTAGGCCATCAAATAGAAAACAATTAAATTATAAGTGACAAGACAGGCTTATTTTTTCACGTATTTCAGTAAAAGATAAATAAATCAGAACGTATATGATTATTGCTTATAAATTACGGTCTTGTCTTGACATTGCTTGTTGACGTATAAAGTCCACAAGCTTACTTGATCATTTGCAATGGTGAGTAATTACTTACATTTACCTGAATTTTTCTGAAAAAAAAAAATGAAAAACATAAAGAAGAAGAAAAATGTCAATATCATTAATTATACCTTAGCACAGGATATATTTAGAATATTTGCTCCAAGAATACTTAAAAGTTGCGGACGATTGAAGTTTGATAGTGAATTTAAAAAGGAATGAGGATTTCCATATTTGTTTGATCATAGATGGAATCATTTATTCTTGTAAATAATTTGAACCGCTTGCAACTTACGTCCGATCGGAATCGGGAAATTCAACAAAACTATCGATAAAAGTAGATAATATATGAGACGACCGCGCACTCATATATATATATATATATATATATATATATATATATATATATATATATATATATATATATTACCAGGGAGAAGACAATGATGTTCTATAGGGCAAGCCGGATTGGTCACACAAGAATAATTGAAAGACAATGACAATACATTTTTGGGTCCAAGCTTGATGAATCCCAGGAAAACTAGCCTCCAATACGAGACTTTTCGGAGACTTGGACGTAAAAGCTTTACCTCTTTTTTACAAACTCCATCAAAACTTTATCAAAAACGTGCTCTTGGCGTATTAGATACGATAAACTTGTGTTACATGGCTTATTTATTGCAAGATATGATTTGTAACTATACTGAACCGAACTCTTGCATAAGAGCCCAGTTTATACATAAATATAGAAGCGTTATGTGTTCCCAAGTCAGTAAAATGTTTATGGTGACAAGTCATGATCAGTGTAAAATCCAGGTTTAAAATGATTAAAACTATCAACAAGTAAGGGCTTACCAAAAAAATGATTTGTTTTTTTAAAGGCAAAAACTTAGAAAAGATAAACATTTTTTGTCGTCTAAATAGCCTAAATAAGAAAGACGCGTGTCTAAAAATCCATGTAAGGTGAATGACCCAGTAATCAATAACGACCTATTAGTCGATGGAACGTTAGAAAAATTATTTTGTACGAATATTATCGATCTAAAAAATTACGTTCGTATTACAGCGTATTAATGTAGCATTTTAATATAGTATAAAATAAAATTTTGATGACGCACTGACTGACGTTATCGACTTCTGGGTTATTCACCTCTCGAAAAAGGAGAAATGATAAAAACGATAATATTCAAAACTTTTGGAAATACAAAAATATGTAACCTTAATTTTATTAATATAAAAACAATAAAAGCTATGTTTGTTAGAAATGTATGTACATCTAGTTTTTGACTGCTAATAATTCTATCAAATTCAGTATGACTACTGCATTCAGTAACCTCTATTTTGTTTGGCGCATTATCTCTGTCTTTAGGTGACATCAACACGTCAAAGAGGGAGAGAGAGATAAAGGTAGAATAAGAAAGACTGTTCTAGTCGAAGAATTTTCCGAGTTAATGGCTCTCCTAACTAGATTCCGAGTTTTATCTCAGGGAAAATCTGAGTGATCCTCTAGCATCTTTAAAGGCAGCTGCGGAAAAAAATTCTAGAATAAATTAAAACGATACTATTTGGTTGCTGAATCGGAAAGATATACTAACCGCATCATTAATTACCAACAATATGTATGGATCTAAGAAAATCATTAAATACTGCGCTTTTACAACTATTTGTGAATCAAATCACAGAATTCGACAGATTTTTTCATGATGATTAGTATAGATGTCTTTCAAACGATAAAAAAAAAAAAAAAAAAAAAAAATGGTTGTCGTTACTGGGAACCAATAACCCAATAACCCAGTAACTTGAAAACAAAAGCTTTACTTTTTTCAAAAGATTTTGCGTGGAAGAAAGTATGGCTTACTTAGTATTCAGTATTCTTTATAACCTGTCAGCCTACCTGGCCAATACAAGATCCTTCATGCACAGAAAATAAATACAAACGAATTGAAAACACAGCCTTTACACTAAAATTTTACATAACTTTGACCTCGTTGAACTTTTTCTTAGAACTATGTTTCAATTAAACGAACCACACTTGAGGTCTCTATTATTGTCCATACTTATCAAAAAAAGATTCACTTAAAATACACCATATTTCTTGCACAAAAACTAAAAATTTAATTTTACATAACCATATACTCGCTGAACTAATACTCAATCAAAGATCTAAAAAACAAAAACCTTCCCGCTTATTGGCTCCATACTACCCAAGCTTATTTCAAACAATGCTTATCCTTAAAAATCCAAACAATTCGAACACAAATGTTATTTGCAAAAAACTGTACTCTCGCTGAACTTATTCTAAGAAAAAATATATTTTAAGTCAATGTAATAATCCGCCCTCAAAGTCTCTATTTGTCCTTTTTTTATTTGCTTCTATACTGCAAACTTGACTTAACTACACTATAAATTCAACACTTGCTGCACATGTGCGGTCTTCTCTCAGTAACATCTCACTTGCTGTCCTGATTGCACCTTTGACCTATACCAGGTGTTCCGAAAATGTTCCAGGAAAACTATACCACGAGATTAAGCTCGTCAAGACGAACAAAAAAGCCCTTTACCGAATTTCGATCCAATACGTGGTTTTCGAGATATTGTCAATTCAAAATCAAGAAATTTCTGCATCACATAATAGGCTACGAGAGTTTTTTAAGTTTTTTTTTTTTATAGTGATTGTACAGATTTTTTCTCAACAATATCTCGAAAACCATGCATTGGATTGAAATTTGGTAAAAAGCTTTTTTGTTTGTCTTGACAAGCTTAATCTCGGGGTACAGTTTTCCTGGAACATTTTCGGAACACCCTGTATAGGCCAGCTATACCACGCTGTACCAGAGCCAAACTTCTAAACTTTACCTTTGTTTTTATTGATCACAACCATCTTCACTTTTTCCTCAATGCTTTTCCCAGTATAAAACTCTCAGAATTGCCCTTTAACTCATCCCACTTGTAACACACACCATCAAAATGCACACTTTTGTAACCAACCTTCATTGTTTTGGTTCTTTCCAAATTATCTTTCCGACACCATTCAGTAGTTTTTTCCTGAATTTCCCTCTCTTTCCTCGTCATGTCGTTTACTATGAAAATTTCTTTGTCCAAGTGCTTTTTTCTTTTAATCACTTTATTTTTATCTTCACTTGTCAATGTCCCTAAAGTCATACAGCACCCTTTACGAGTCCTCGATGGCTTAGTAGGTAGTTAGCGTGCTAGCTTCCTAGCCTGAAAGACTTCGCGGCAAAACGGGTTCGATTCTCGTCGAAAAATTTTCGGGAAATTCGATTCTCGGACTTTTTCGGTGGGAAACGTACCCGTGGCATCGAAAACATTCTCCCCGATTCTAGCGGACTGACTGTCATTTCTCCTGATGATGCCTGGACCTGTGGGGGGCAATCCCTCCTTGAGGGGGTCGTCGACACACCCTGACGCTTGGTCGGTGGGTTCCCGCTGGCAGTCGGCGTAGCCAATTCCCTTCAGGGAAGCCAGAAGCTCATCGTCCCGGTGAATGGGTCACCGGCGAATCTCTTCCGGGGGGGGGCCAACACCTGGGCCAGCTCATCCAGAGAAGTCGCTATCAGCCCTGCAACTATCGGCGCGGCTGGGCTGAAGATCTATGAGTGAAAATTCTCTTCGCTCATAAATCTGATGCCTAAACGGAATGTGTTTCTTTCTCTCTCTATGTCGTCCTGGGGTCTATCCAATACCTCAATTCTCCGAGTTTCGCCTTGATGCGTATAGCACTGCCAGCTATCTCCTCGGTATCCCTGGTCAGTCACCAAACTTCGCCGTTATTTCTCATCTTTCCACTATTACTCTGCTTCTATCTCTTCTTTACTGTTTCAACACCTATATCAGAGTAATAGTCCTTCGGACTGGCTCTCTCCTGGGGAGGATGGTTTTAGTCGGTAGGCGCCCGTGATGATTAGCATCACGTAGTGTTAT
>JAPYYV010033320.1:0-26739 GCA_030522625.1 Copidosoma aretas | reverse complement strand
CCCCCCTAGCCCCATGCTGTTCGCCTGCACCGTGGACTCGTTCGTTGTTCTCTCTCGGATGGCGTGCCGGTCCGTACATATACATATATATACGCAGCAGCGCGAAACCCGCTCTTCCCCTCCGGTGTGTGCTCTCCTCTCCCATGATCATGCCGCTACTATACTGCAGCAGCAGCCTTATTCTCTTCTCTCTAATACCCTTTGCTACCTTTGTCCGCGCGCCTCCCTCTCTCTCTTCCTCGTGCATATACCCACCGGCTGCGGGCCACTAAGTATACAGGTATATTTATTCCGCGCCGTACTGTCTCGACTCTCCTCTCCGACATCGGCATCATCAGCCGCGTCTGTTCGCTCGTTCGCTCGTTCCCTCGCCGATGCATGTATACTTCACGCTACGCTAAATTTCTTCCTCGCGAGCGCAGATACGATTATAGATACGGATACGCTATAATACAATTATTGTAGCCCCGACATCACGCGTATACAGGTATATATTGTTTTGCATCACGTGCAGCTCGCGACCCCGCTATGATACATTAGCGCTGGCTCGCGAGAACGAGCTCTGCACGCGGGGAGCGACCAGACCCCCTCCTCGCGGCATCAGCGGCAGTTTGTATGATATAATATGGACTTCAGTACTTTGTGTACGTAGTGTAAAGCACGGAGCATGCGGCGATGAGCTTCAAGCCATACCCGTATATACAGATGCTTGCGCTGTACCGGTGCGGCCGCATCGCACACTCGCCGATGCTTGCTTGCATGCATGAAGCTTCATTTTCACGAGGAACCAACCCGGCATGTAGTTAAGTATATATATATATATACCTATACTCGATAGCCGCAGTGCTGCTGCAGTGTGTACCGCGGCGGTGCATGGCTGTGTGGGTGACCTATAGCCGCCTCAACACGGTGCATGCAGCTCCGGCCCGATTTTCAATTTCACGAGGGATGGTGTATGTAGGTACTTAATTACGCGAGCGCCCGGAACGAGCGTGTGGCGCTGGAGGGAAAAAGAACAGCCGTATAGGACAGAGCTTGTGCGATGATGATGATGATGATGATGATGATGATGATGATACTTGCTGCTGCTGCTGGTGTGATTTTTTATACGCGCGCGGAGGAGGCGTGTGTATTAATATAGTACCGCGAGCGCTTGTGGAGCTGAATTTACTAATGACGCTCGGCGGAGATAACGACGGGCTGAAGGGGATGAAACAAGGCGCAGGGTGCGCACCTTGCACTGCGGTGCAGAGAGGGAAACTTTGTTCTCGACCTTCGAAACACAATGGAGACTCGTCGAAAATTGGAGTCCTTCTTGTTGATTCGTTCGAGGGAGAAAGACCATATTTTTGTTCTGTTTTTACCCGTACGCACTTGCGCACAAACGCAAATGCATCGTCGAGCTTTCCCTCTCGCATAAACGCAGTGTCATGGAGTACACTGTAACACATCCCGTGCACACAGCGATCGTGCCCCGTTTGTGTGTATCAACGCGTCGTCGTCGCACGTCGCTGCGATGGAGAGAGACAGGGGAGAACGAGGAAACGGACGGGAGAGCGCGATGGAGTACCGTCGACGGCTAATTATTCTCGCTTATAATACGCGTTACACGCTCGATCGGGGGAAATCTGCTGTTCCCCCTCGGGGTTTTTTTTTTCCCGTTCCGTTTTATTCGTTTTAATTGGTATTAATTAATTAATTGATCAGTCGTCGGCGAGGGGAACGAGGGATGAAGAATTCATTCGTACGAAAAAGCTTTGCCCGCGTTCGTTTCTCTTTTTTGACGATCGAGCGATCTTCATTAAAATTGTCAGTACATATGATTATGTATGTGCGCTTGGAACGGGAAGAATAAACCTCGAAATCGGACTCTTTGGAGGATCGATCGCCGGACGTGAAAAAACAACAACGATCGATCGATCGATCGGTTTTTAATTAAAAAGGCAGCTATTTCGGCAGTTTTTTTTGCGCAGAGCTCAGTACTTGTATACGTACAGAACGTAATTAGGTTCCAATCAATTCGCGGCCTTTGTTCCTTTTTCCCCACTTTCAGTCCGAACCCGCGTCACGATCGAAATAATAAAAACAGCGCCGCAGTTTCGATCGATCACGGGCAACATAGCTTTGAATGAACGAGAAAACAACATTGTTCACAGCGGACACGCGTTATCACGCTCGAATCACCGCCCCGCCGAGGGGGGCGCAGCCGCGGCCCCGGCGGCGGTCGGGCGGCGGGGGCGGGGAGGGGGGAAGAAAAAAAAAGGTCGAAAGTTTCCACTCGCTATCCAGCCATCAGCGGGAGGAACGAGCGAAAGCTGCAGGGGATAGAGCCTGCGCGCCGTGAGCATCGTCGCATGGTTCCGAGAGCCGCAGGGAGCGGCCCGGCTCGATTCCGTTCTCGCTCCGCGGGGCTAATTATCTCGTTCCCGCTACTCGTTTACGCCGCCCCCCCGCCCCCCCGCCCCCCCGCCCCCCGACGCGCGGCTATATACTCCGAGATTCCAATTCGGCAGGAATGCTCCGTGTCCCCGGGAGAGCCGCTTCTCGCAATTCCGCTCTCTCCGCTCGGCCCGGTCGTGCTCGCGGAGGGTATTTTTCGGCGCTCCCCTTCTTCCTCCTCTCTACATCTCTCTGCTGCAGTTACGGCACCGTCGCGCTCTCGCGCGTCCGTACAGTATACGTTATACGTGTATAGGTGAGACCGGGAAGCCAAGCCAGCCGCGGCGTACACACACCTAAACACGAGAGCCACTCGAACCCTCCACCTCCTCCGTTCCCGCCCGCAGGTTATCTCTCTCGCTCGCTCTGCTGCACACCTATACACCCGCGCCCGCGCATACTGCGTCTACGTGTACGTAGTGGCCCCCGCGGCCCTATAATACCCCCTCCCGTCGCGGACGCGACGCGGGCTGGCTCTCTCTCGTCCGCGTAGCGGGCGCGTATAATAAGAGTAGGGGTATATACCCGTGTACAATAGAGCGAGAGAACTAGCGGAGCGAAGAGCCGCGGCTATCGCGCCGCCAGCCGGTTTTCGCTCGCTCGCTGCGTATCTGTACATACATATATACACGCCTCGCGAGCTAGCGAGGCAGCGAAAAAATTTCGACGCTAAATAAAGTCCCTCGTCCCGCTGCTCCGCTTCCGTCTCTTTTGTTTGCTTTTTTTTTCCCCCTCCTCCCTGCGTCGAGCCGCTGCAGCCGATGCTCGGGCCGGCCGCTCGTTAATACCGATGCTACCCTACTATTTATCATAACCATGTACCGTCGCCGTTAAAAAGCTACCCCTTTGTCGATTCACCGCTGTGTTTGTCTGGTGTAGGTATACAACTGTATCCCGCGGCTTTTTCGCCCCTGCCGTGATGATTTTACCGATACTTATTGTCTCCTTTGGCCGGTCGAAGCCTCTGGTTTTTCACAAGTACCAAGGATCACTGCTGTCTGCGAGAAATTGATCGAAAACTTTCTCGCTTTTCTCGCACTGTATATATTCGTGCAATATCCTGAACTTGAACTTCGCATACACTCCGTACGATCGCCAGAGGTGTATGATATATTATATACAGGGGAAAAAATGAACTATTATCTCGGGTCGAGTGGGAGCAAAGCGCCTCGTATCGCGCGTAAAGTTCGAACGCGCGCATCAGGTTCACCGCCAACTGCCCGCGCCAGCACGGGTGACTTAAAAAAAAAAAAAAAATCAATCATCCAGCGCTTTAGCATCGACCAGCTGAGAGGTATGAAAATACACACCGCTCGTACTGCGGGCCAATTAACGAACTGAAAAATGACTTCCCACCTGTATACCTCTTCTCCCCGATGATTATATTACGAGATACATATTTATATACATGTCGACTCTCGATCGATGCACCAGTCCGTGACGCGATCATCAATTAACGCTATCTGCATCGTATTGACGCGTATCGATATATGTACATGTATATTCGTGCACGCAGTTCAACAAATCGAGGTGTTCAGATTCAACGACAGCACCGTCGGCGCCCCCGAGTTTTTCGTACATAATAATTATGTCCTGCGATTTAAAAAACCACACACGTTCAGAGAAACTCTTACAGCCCCCGTGCCTCCGATCGCGCGTCAGGTCGTACGCGCGAAAAGCCGATTCTTCGTGCCCCGCGCTGCACTATCGAATGGCTTTACAACACAAACGTGTAATACTTAACACCCAAGCAGGCGCTCATTTATCAGTATATAGGCAACGACGGTCGTATACTAACGCAGTAATCGCATAAGCAGTGGCAGTTAACAGAGCAGTAGAGAAGATAGGGAGAGATAAGAGAGCAAATAAGAAGAAGAAGAAGAAGAAGAAGATGTAGACGAAGCGAAGACGATAGGGCCCAAGACTCGTCTTGTAAGTATACCTACAAGTATCAAGTACAGCCAAACGCGTTAGATTCAGTCAGTGGCACTTAAAGCCGGAACGACCGACGGACGGAGGTACAAGTGTAGCGAGAGAGAGCCGACGAGGCCACAAAGTGCCCGTGTATATCCATCACGCGCTAATCGCTGGATAAACTTGTTGATATTAACGGCCGTGCTGAGGCGCGTGTGATATGGAAATGAGCTTTACAGAGAGTATGAGTGAATTCGCACTTTATTTATTATAACATTATTGCATTATTTATTATAACTATGATTGCGAGAGAGAGAGAGAGAGAGAGAGATTAGAGTTGTCCTGTTCATAGAAATCACGGGGATTACTCGCAGCTGTAAATACACACACACTGTGCGTATGGTGGAAGGGAGCGAGAGTTGGCTGGATTACGCGCGGGACTTTTGGCCGTGCGCGCGTGGCGGTAAAAATTGTACCCTTCCTTCCCTCGATCCTCTCGCGCGATTTCGTTTTAAGCTCTCCTCCCTCCCTTAGCTTCGAGATAGAGTGGAACGCCGATAAATCAGCGCGAACGAGTTGTGGCAGCGTCGCTTGCATCATGTGCATGTTCGTGCGCTACCGTCCGAATCTACCTTATGCATGTATACATATACATCCTGTATACGCGACCTCGAGCGCCAGTATAATACACGCCGCGGTATAAATAAACCCGTCGCGGGTTCATGCCGACTCTCTCGCGCCCTCCCGACCCTGCACGCGGTTCTCTCGCGCCGTCCGCGCATAAATCATGCAACGAATCGATTACGCGGCCTATCCGCGCTTATAAAACACGACGGCGATGGCGATGACAATGATGATGACGATTGCGGGGATGGAAATAACAAAGTTAGCGGGGGAATCGTGTCCTTTGCTCTCGAGCACACGTACTTATATAATATAATCTTGCGCAAATAGTTTGTTTTTGTTCCGAGTTCATGCAAAGGGTGTGCACGACAGGGTGAACGTTTAGCCGCGAGTTCGGTGTTGATTTATGGACGAATGCTCGAGCAAAATGTAGTGCCCATCGAAACTCGGAGGACCTCGTTATTGGTAATATTTTGCGCGGAAGCTCTCATTATACGCGCCGTGTCGAGCATATTTGTCACACACATGGTAGGGCACAGGTATAATATAACATCACCATCGTCGCCGTAGTCGATCGAAAGTATAAATTCCGGGCGTACTTATGATATGTGATGGGTGTACATGTGTTCCCTGTCGCTTGTGTACGTATACAATAATTCGTATGTAGCTTATGTTTCGCGAACGAACGAACGAGCGAGGGAGCGAGATTAAAAATAAAAGAAAGAAAAAAGAGCTACCTACATACAATACCGCCAATTCGAGTCAGTATATACACAAACGCATCAGGTGGATACGCTGCAGGTATAGGAGCTCGCGCTCTCCCTTTTTTTTTCCCCTGCCCATGCTAGTATATAGGTATATACCTCCTCTCGTCCGTCCACCTTTGTGCGCATTATACCCCGCGAGCACACTCCGATGGGAACAGCGGCTGTAGCTCCAGCATCCCGTCCGTATATATTATACACACCTCCATATGGGTAGCATCAGAGTGAGCTGCGTATATATTTTGGAACAACGAGCGAGCTGCGTGAAAGGGTTTGATTGCACAAGGTTCGCAGAGCGCCGGTTCGAGCGGAACGCCGAGAGCGCGAGCCCCGGGACAAAAAGTCGATCCGATCGACCTCCGAACGTGTATGATTCATGTATATATATATTTATATATATATATATATATATATTATGTAACGTACATACCGTAGCGGTAAACAGAGCGCGTATACGGCGATAGGAAGCAGACGAGCGACGCGCGGTGGAGCCGGCGCGCGCGAAATAGAGGACGCCCCGCACCCCGAGGGCCGAACAAAAAAAAACGAGACGAAACGTTGGCGGCGATGCCCTCCGCGGCGCGGCGAGGAGAGCAGTCGCGTCCCTTGGTTTATTCTCGCCGAGGAGAGGAGCTGCGCGTCCTCCGGGGAAAGGGAGGGCGGAGAGAGAGAGCGAGAGAGAGAGGGAGGAGCGGTCGCCTCGTGTATTACGTATACCCTCGGCGCCCGGAATAAGTGAACAGGGAGAGCCCGGAGCCGCGCTCGTTCGCTCGCTCGCGGTATCTAGACCCCCTCGCTCTCTCACTCGCGTTCTTACCCACACACACACACACAGGCTGCAAGAAGTGGTTGTGCCTGTTGTATACGTGTGGCACACAGAGTACGGGCGACCGGGCGGTATCTTCGCCTACCTCGAAACTATATACATCGTGGACGCCCGCAGAGAGAGAGAGAGAGTGTACATATATAGTCCCTCCTCTGCCTGCCTCCTCCTCTTCTTCTTCTCCGTCGTTTTTTTTTTCTCTTCCCTTTTTTTTCCCTCCGTCCGCCCGCCCCCACCGGCCTTTTTTCTCCCGTGCATTTTGCGAACCAACTCGCGCGTCAGCCGCGCTCTCGTGTGACGTAACGCGTCCGTCGGTCCCCTCGGTTTTCTCTCTCTCTCTCTCTCCTGTGCGACTATATTATGGTCGTTAAGGATAGGCTGTGTGTGCGTGTGTAAGTGTAGGCCGTGCGAGAATACACAGTGACGCGGGCGCCTGGGAACGGGGGGAGGGGAGAAAAAGAGAAGAAGAAGAAGAAGGAGATCGATAGCTCGAGCGGAAAATCGCTTCGCGCGAACGGAGCGGGGCTGATGCTCGATTTGGACTGTTTTTCGATCTTCTTTGGGTACAACTATCAAATTATGCATCTGTAGGGAGCTTGGGTCGGATTTTGATACTTGTTGCCGTTGTTATAATGCATACGGTGTGTGCAGGCTCGTAGATGCTGCTAATCAGCTCATTCTTGATACGTTTTGTTGCGAATTAATTATTATTGTCATATAGTACATCCACGTGTGTATACGCACGCGTTTTCATAAAACTGACGTTTCTCTTTTTTTCTGTTTCAGGTAGGTATCCGATCGCGTATCAATGAACCATCGACCTAACAAACCTCGTACGGCATTCATAAAGAGTGAGTACGTTATCACTTGACAATGTCCGTTGCGATCACTGAATACCATGTCGTTTGTATATGAATGTGGCATTTTCGTAAGAGAAAATTGAACAATCGCCGGCAAAGTTGTTTGTTTTGTACAACCTATGTATACGAGCGACGGATTCTCGAGCATCAAAAGGGCGCCATGTACACATACATCCCTGCAGGTCATGTGCATACACATTATACACACGCGCGCGCGCCCGTGACTATCAAAATGCAAAGAGTCCTCGCCTCGAGTCGCGCCTCGTCGCGAAACGGATGCGCGAGGCAAAAAAAATCTTACGAGCCGGCAGAGAGAGAGAGAGAGAGGGAAAAAAGAAAGAAAGAAAAAAAAAGGAGGGACAGAAGATACAGCGCCGGAGCCAACGTCGGAGCCAAACCGAGAGCGAGTATTATAAAACACGGCGCGGCGGTCGCACACGTGCGCGCGGCCACGAAGGGGCGACGCGCAGAGAGTGTATGTACAGGGACGAGGATGGGGCGGCGCGCGTTGTACGTATACATATACATCGCGGATGGGCTACTTTTGTCCGCGGGTCCGGCGCCGCGCGCGCGTGCTTTTTTTAACGTTCGGCATCGCGTGCGCGGCGAGGGGGACGCGCGATGTACGTCGAAAGAGAACGACCGGGCCGTCGGGGGCGACAATGACGAGGGCCGGGGGGGGGGGGGGGGGGGGGGGGGGGGGGGGGGGGGGGGGGGGGGGGGCGGCCGGACGGGTAAGTGCGACGTTCGCGCACTGTATACTACTGTGCGCACGTATACACGCGCAGCGCTCGCCGATCGATTTTCGCGGACGAGAGCTCCTCGGGGCTTCAGCAGCGTGTATTTTGTACACGGAGCCACGGCTCTCTCCCGCCTCCCTGTTTTTTCCTCTTTCTTCTTCGCGTCCCCCCCTGCCCCCTGTTTATTTTTTCAGTAGAGCCCGGTTTCGCTCGAGTGGCGCACGCGTTAGCGAATTTTATCCGTTCGGCGGCCGCGAGGCCAGCGAACGCCGGGGACGATCGGCCGCCGCTGAATATTTCAGCGCGTCGCTCTTTTAACGAGCCGCCGCGGTGGAGGGCATTTTTCTCGCGCGGCCGACTTCTCCTTCGCAGCTGCGGGGATAGGTTTTTTTTTTTTTTTTTTTTTTTTTTCTTCCTCGCCTAGATCGGGAGTTGGCTGGATCGTCGAGTGGCTCCGCAGTAATATACGATCGTGTACACGTGGGCACGCAAACGGGCTCATTTCGAACGAGCGAGATTCGGAAGTTGATCATTTTTCCGCGAGGACGAGCTATATACTGGTCGGGAGGAATGCGCGGGTATACGGTCTGGCGCGCGTGGTATTCCGTCGTGGCTCGCGAGGGAGCGGGACCAGGGCGTGGCGGCTTCTGGTGCTAAAATTAAAATTGCGCGATGTGCTCGCGGGGTTATACCGGTGGGATGGAACTGATGTGTATTCTCGCGTACGTAATGAACTTCGATTCAACTAATTTTACATCCGATTGAGCTTAAATTGGGTTCGTAACTTTGTGTTTGCATTATACAGTTTGGTGAGTTTGCGTGCGGTCAACTTGGAAAATTTCTAGTACTTTTACTTTCGGGCTTTGATGGAAAAAATCGATTTTTTCAGTTTACGTTTGACACAAGTGTAATTTGGAAAAAAAAAAGTATTGATCTTGTCCAGTTACTAAGGCTTTAGAGTTGCAAAAATTTAAAAAATGACAAGTCTTAAGTACCAGGTTGAAACCCATAACATTGAAAATTGTCGGTACAAATGTTTTCCATCTGAAGGTACAGACTTTTTCGGTACTACTCGTTTCATCCAGAATTAATTTGTCCACAAAAACGAGAAAAAGACTCGTAATCAACTAGTTTTTTTGACTCTAATCAACTGCCTCGATCGCCAAATCCTACAAGTTTTCATCGTACAGTATGTTTTGTTCTACATCCCGATTCGTTCATTCCTCAGGACTCTATAAAGCTATTATACTATTGACATAAGTATGCGTTGTTATCCGACAATCTGCATCAATACATACAATGTAATACGACCGATCAAAGTGTATTCTTCACCGTCTTGGTATCACAATGCATCAGCAACAACTTATAATTAAACGCCAATCGCGCCTCGAGCGCGAAACCTAAATATAGACCCGCGCGTCCGCGCGCCGCGACCAGCGGGTATGCAAACAGAGTATCGCGACGCGAGCAGCGTACAACCAACGTCGTCGTCGTCGTTATCCGAGCGAAAAAACTCCGCGTGCGCAGAGTCTGCGCACTCTGGCCAACACCAGCGCCGGACTATATATCACCATCGTGGAGCGATGATTTTCGAAAAGAAAAGAAAAAAACCGAGGCGCGGCAATTAAACGACCCAAACGACGAGGAGAGAGCGATGCAGTCAACCTCGAAGCTGAAAAGAAAAGGCCCGGGGCGCGGCAATTCAACGGCCCACACGACGGGGGGAGGGCGATGCAGCCACCCTCGAAGCTTCCCGCCCCCCCCCCCCCCTACCCCCCTTGCCACACCAGCCTCCTCTCGATATTTTATCGGCGAGCGGTGCAGGCTTAGGTATATAACGATCCACGCCTCGGTACATCAGCGTCGCCTGCTCTTGCGCAAAACTTCACGGCTCAGCGGCACACCATCATCGGCAGCTCCTGCATATATCTGCACACTCGCGGGCCCCGCGGCTGCAGACGCGCGTTACGTAAAACGGCCGACCGAACGGTCGCCCCTGCGCGATTCGTCCGCGCACCGTCGGCTCTGGTCGCACGCCTGTGTGGAGCATTATTATAATTATAACGCAGGTATAAACGCAGCGCGCGTGGAAGCGTCCGCTGCGGTATCGCGGGCAGGCGGTCGCGGGAATTCGTTTTCGTGTTCGCGTACAGCGTGTATTATTGTATGCCCGCGCGCACGGGGGCGCCTAATATATGTATGCGTAGGAAAGGGGGGGGGGGGGGATAAAAGGCCGAGTAGGCGCGGGGTCGAAACGCGCGAGCGCGTTGCGTGGTAATTTTTCGTACCGTCCGCGGCCCGCGCGCGCGGCCTTTTGCCTTTTTTTTTTTGTCCTCCTCCCGTTTTCCCTGGATTCAGCCTCGACCCGTTCTTTGCCGAGCGGCTGCGCGTGTATATGATGCGTCACGCGCGCGCGGTATTTTCGGTATTAAATTCCATGGGGAACTTTTTAGTGGGAAACGTCGCCTCGATCTTCCCCGTGAAAGTATATATCGAGTCCAACCGAATCATATCAGTTATTGCGAATCAAGTTGGTGTACACCCACTCGAGTGTAATCAGCTTACGTTGCACTCATCGGCACGCAACTATAGAACGCGACCAACACCCCAGCGAAACCCATCAACCCGACAAGACGATGGTCAAGAGAGAGAGAGAGAGAGTCTCGCGATCCGAGGAGGAAGAAGCGGAGGAGGAGGGACGAATTGGCGCAGCCCGTCCAGTCGTTTAATAACGAGCCCCGCTCTAACGACCTCCTCCCCACTCCTCCTATAGATCTGCCCTATACGACCTGGGCAAGCCTGATCCTTGAAGTTCTACGCCGTTTGGTTCACATATACACGTTGTATAATATGTACACCTATGCCAACGCAAGTCCCGTGCGCCTTATTGGCCAGATGTGCAGCCCCTACCTATCGCCCTCATTTGCTTGGAAATGAGTTGGGGCTCTCTTTCCTCGCACACCCCTCCCTTCGCGCCGATGCGAACAATCGCTGAATTTTCATTTTCCACGGTAAGCAACCCTGTACTGTTTGATCTCTCTCTCTCTTTTTTTCGTCGCGGAGGAGAGGTTGTTCCCTCGCTTGTGTTCAAAGCCGGCCTTTCGTCCGCGTTCGTATTGTGCAGTTCGGGTCGAGTCCGACAAAGAAAAAAAAAAAAAAATACACCCGCCACGCTTCCCCTCTCCCCTCCTATACAGGCCGACCCGATTCGACTCGGCGTCCGTCTCCGCTATCAACTTACGCGCGGCCGCCCGCGGTTCTTCTCGGCTGCTCTCTTATCTCCCCCCCACGCGCGCTATGATACATCATTACAATCATACTCGCATGGTTGTCGCTCCACGTCGGAAAAACAACTCGCGGAGGTGGCACGCATATATAGCTCCCCTCCTCCGCTCTTGGCACGATTGTTACCCGAGGCAGCGGCGGTATCGTATATTATAGTATCATAGTATGTAACGAAATACACAGGCAGAACCGATGGACTGTGTATTTAATTCGCGACTATACGTATATGCGCGACCGGACGGCGAAGCAGAAGAAACAACAGCGGCACAACAGCGACAATGCTGATGCTGCTCTCTCGGCGAATTCGTTACGGTCTAGTTTGCCTCTCTCCAGCCATGGCCGGCCATCAGCCGGCCGTCGTCGTCGTCGTCGTCGCCACGCGCGACTTCGCCCCGTCTCCCTCTCTCTCTCGGATGACACCACCGCGACGACGACGACGACGACGACGACGTCCTGCCTCGCCTCTCTCCCCTCGCTACATGCCGCCTCTTCTTTTTCTTTGGCGCGTGTATCAGGGCTTTATACCTATACACATCATACACACACACACACACTCGTGTACAAGTGTCGGTGCGTGTGCTTTTGGCGCGACCGCTGCATGCGCGCCGCGCGAGAAAGCCGCGCGCGCGGTGGCGGCGACGACCTCGCGACGCGCGGTGAAAATATCGCGTGCTCCTTTTTTTTTCTTCTTCTTTTTTTACTCTTCCTCCCTCTCTGTTTGCTCTTTTTGCTTCGTGCTTTGCTTTCGTGTAATATAAGCCGCAGGGGTCACCCGACTATGGCTTCTATTATACATGCATTTGGGCGGATCGCTTCCCACGTTGTTTTTCCGGGGTGATTAATGGCTCGGCGCGGGCAGGCGCGTTTGTTTGATCGGTGCTCGTCGGGCGATTATAATGTATTGTTCGATTTTTCTTTCCGTTTTGACCCAATTGGAGGATCGCATCATTTTCTAATTCAGGTGACGCGATGGAATCATCTATACTTTCGTTGATACAATATACAGACTGATGGCTCGATGAAGGATGCATGCATATTTGATGACGTCTACAACTTGTTTTTACCCATACACAGGATACAGCAGTGTTTTTTCATACGGCGAACGAGATTATGATTAATTGCGACTGGACCATCAATGACGTAAAAACCAAGCTCCCCAGCGCTTCATCGACTCTGCTGTGTACACCGACAAAACGAGGCCGAAAGCATGAAAAATAAGACTCGCGAACGAAGCCACCAACCACCTTCTGCTCTCTCTCGCTCTCCTCTCTCCCCGACAACCGATCAAAGAAGCATCGGCGGCGGCGGCGGCGGCGGCAGCAGCGTGAAAAAGAGGCCTCGCTCGGCGGCCCCGCGACAAAAGCCACGGCGAGCGCTGTAACGGTAACGAGCGAACGGCGATGGGCGCCGCCGGTGCAGGTTGACGGCGCGGCAGCCTGTACCGTGTACCTACTTCGCGGGCGGAGGCCCCGCGCGATGCGCGAAAAAATACTAATTGCGACGCGCCTTCCTCTTTGTGCGTGCGGCGTTAACGTGGCCGACTCGCGGCGCCACGTAACAGCGGTTCTCCGTGGAGTGAAATTTTTGTTGTGTACTTATGGGGTATATATATATATGCGTGGGCGATACAGGAACGGCCGAGCGAACAGCTTTTGCCGCAGCATGATGGGCCGATTCGGAATACGCGTAGGCCGGTCTCACTGCCGATTCTATAGGGTCCGATCGACGCAGTTTGCCCATTTGTTTTAGGAAATGACATTCCTCGGTTCCCTATAACTATGATTTATTTTTTAATTATCCTCAGTTATCTATCAGCAGTGGCTGCGGCTGGGTTGATTGAATGTTTCCCTGCGTACAGTGCGATGGACACGCAGAAACTTGGTGCGCCCGAATGTTCTTTCATTTCCGAATGAAACTATTTCACGAACCGTTGGACATTGACTTCAACTCGGCTGCCGTAATCGGTCAATCGATTCAAAAAAATTATAACCCCCGTTGTGCCGACGCGATCGGAATTTTCCAATCGGGAAAGGATGAGAGGGCGCACGAAATGTACAGGCCACTGCTTCTGCGTACAGTATAGGCACGATCTCAATCTAGAGTCCGCGAAATACGACGACGGCCCTCGATCGAACACAATGACCTCGACGACGGCGGGCGAAAAAACGGGGCGCGCGGGACGAAAACTCCGGTGCGGCACACCGGAGCATGTACTGGCAGCCGGGGCGCCCCCCCGCGGCAGGTGCCGGGGGGGGGGGGAAAAAACCCCCCGCGAAAAACACCAAGGCGGTTTCCTCCCCCCCCCCCCCCCCCCCCCCCCGAGCGAACGTCCGCGCGTCTCCCACGTCGCCGTATCACAGCCGTCCGCGCGCGCGCGAGCGAGCTCGATAAGTATTGTATACTCCGTATGTTGCTCCCCTGCTCGCTTCTCTGCTCCCTTTTTTTAATCCCAATTATCGCTGCGTCGCAGGAAGCGCGCGGGTCTTCGTGTGCACGGCACAGTTCGCGTGCGCGAATTCACACACCCATGTACAAGTATAAGTTGCTCCATCACGTGCTTGTGTAGCAGAGCGCGGGCAAATATACACAAGTAAGTACCCTACAGCACGCAGCGCGAGCGGCTTCGCTCGGCGGCAGACGGGCAGCGAACGCGGGAGAGAGAGGGAACGAGCGGAGGGACGGAAATCGAGAGTTAGAGGGAGCAAGCAGTCGAGGGGAATACAACGGCGGCGGGAGAGAGTCTACATGTATCATTATAACGGACGATCGAGTAGAGCGCGCGGGCGCGGGAGCGCCAGAGTTGAGGAGGAGGAACGAGGGGGAGAAAAAGGTGCGGGCGTGCGAGGCGAGGGGGATATTATTCGGCTGCGCCTCGTTTTGTTCGCGAATCTGCCACGGCCAAGTGCATTTCGCCGGCGGCCCCCCCCTTTGCGCTCCTTCCTTCCGTTGTACACGGGGCTAAGGGCAGTGCATGGGTATGTATGGGGGGGGGGGGGGCGGAAGCCGGTGGTGCAGCTCCGGAGCGTGTGTGCCTCGTCGCGTCGCGGATGTTTTCACAGTCCCTTTGTGGACCTCGGACCCCCGTGTGTATACCTTGCCCTACCTTGCGTATATTGTACAAGGAGATCCTTTTTCCTTCCTGCGAGATTTTCATCAATTTTCACTCCCACTCTCTGTACGTTGGATCGTTTTTCCATTTGCCTCTACTTTTTACGCCGAGCTCGTTCTCTCCTGCATTTTTTTTCTCACCCAGTATTAGATAGGGTATGCTTTGGATTTTACACCATCATGATTGCAGGAGCAAAAAAGTGGGGGCGGAAGACGTCACTATCCTTCAACGATAACACGCGTATTTTATTCTCTGACGATAAGCGGTGTGGACTTGAAAGAAAACAATAACTTATGTCAATGATGATCGGCATGATTAACGTTTATTCATTTAATTTTTTTTTTTTTTTTTTGTACTTTTAAGGGTATCAAAAACGTTAATAACGTCGGAAGCAAACTTTTTTAACGAAGATTCGTGGTTTTAATTAAGAAGAGCGACTCGCGGTGCAAGTGTATATATACATATATATACACCGGTATGGTACCGGTAGCAATTTCGATTCGGGTCTAACGCAATGTACACCACGCAATGTATACTTGTTCCCGCGAACGCCGCTCCGATAATCTTCCGATCATTACCCCCGGGACGAAATTAATGTCGACGGGAGGGTAAGAGATTACATCTCTCGCGGGGCCGACGATTACCGAAAAAAATATCCGAGCCAACGTATCGTATGCGATCAACGAGCTGCAGCAGCGTAACGACGACGACGACGGTATCTTTGATTATTCGCCC
Organism: Copidosoma aretas; assembly: GCA_030522625.1. Taxonomy (NCBI): domain Eukaryota; kingdom Metazoa; phylum Arthropoda; class Insecta; order Hymenoptera; family Encyrtidae; genus Copidosoma; species Copidosoma aretas. The sequence goes on along the minus strand of JAPYYV010033320.1, from coordinate 11,446 downwards.
TTCGTTTGCCCCAAAAAATAATGAACGGCCGTTTCTCTCCCTCTCTCCGCGCGGTGTACACACGTCGTATCATACGCACAGGCGCACAACTAAGTTGGGTGTTAATTACAGCCCGAGAGACGGTAAATCCCGAGACTTTTCTCCCTACCGACTAATAAACACACAACGCGCGTATATATACTCGCGCGCGCGAAATATTGTACAATACACATAGACTTTGGCAAGCGCTGGCGCGCAATCAATTCTAATCCGGCGCGGATCGTTGAAACAGATAAATCCTCTCCCGCTCCACCGTGGATATATATACGTACCGTATAATATCCCCCCCCCCCCTTACTCGCACGCGAGGGATAGAGAGCGCGTCGTCGCATCCGAAAAAGCCACGGAGGAGCCCGGCCTCCGCGGGGAAGAAAGAGAGGAGCCAACTCCAAATTGAATCCAATAAATCAAGCCGCGGATATGGTTACTCACGTATACACAATATACGCGGCACAATAGTTAAGAATACTCGCACCGGATCTAAATCATAGACTGTGCCCCGCATCGTGCTTGGCTCCGCGCGTATTATGTATATTTTGTATACACGTACAACACGCTCTTTTCCTACCCCCGAAAAATCAGAACCGAGGGCACGCGGTGTATTGTAATCGTACGGGGGCTCTGGGGCACAGCTGCGTGTCCCGTATAATATGTACCCCGTATACGTTCATCGGTGTGTCGCGTATACACGGTAGAAAGCGTCCCGGTGTCTTGGCGCCCGGCCGCGGCTGCGGCCAGGACGCCCATTATCTTTCTTCCTCCGAAGCTCCGTGTGTGCATGCGCGTATGTGTGTTATAAGGATACAATATATAGTACGTATAGCAGGAGAGAAAGGGGCTCCCTCGGGAGAGCCGAAACGTTGTACAAGCGGTGGCTGGCTGGCCCCGGCGATAATTACTCTGCCGCGGCGGCGGCGTCGTGGATGTATATATTATACGAGCGCCGGTCCGAGGCCTAGTATACTTACTTACGTTCTAATATACGAAGACAGCGTCGCCGACTCGATCTTTCTTTACACCGTACATAAGTATATACGCGGTTGCGGCGACCCCGACACCGTGGCACATACATGCATATACAATATCTCCGCCACCATCTCTCCGCCGATCCCCCGATATCCCCCTCGAGATCTTTCTCCCGAGTCCCACAACTATCTCTCTCTCTCGCTTTCTTGCTCGAGATGTTGCACTACGTACACCTTCTGTTGTTGATGCTACTTCCAGTATGCTCACCGCTTCGTCGCCTTTTACTCTTTTCGTTCTTACATGCTTGCGCATATACGCTTTGCTATTGTTGTACATACTCGCGCCACCGATGATACACGTGTACCTGGATATATACGCTGCAGACGTATGTTGTAAAACCGTCTGTCTGCCTGTCGTATACTACATATAGTATACGTTCTAGTCGAGAGCAAAGTGTTTCTCGGTCGAGGATTTGTGACGCGTTGAACGAGTGTGAGAACTGCCCGAAAATTGTCGGGAACAGGTGGCATTCGTTGGTACTTACGCTTGTATATTTTGTATGTACATGGCACACGGGGTGGTGTATTACGTGCACGTACCCTTCGCAGCACAAGTTTCATTAAACTTTGGACGGGCAGCCCAGCACTCGGGACTGACTCTTTTTCCATTGCGTCCACCAAATTTAATACGTAACTCGACTCGCGTTCGTCAACCAAGTACTTGGACTCGCGGAGCTTTTTGATCGGTACATATATCATACGAGAGCGTTCAACACGAGCTCCCGTCGTGGAAAGTTTGCGCCAAAAGTCGCGCGTCGCCCCGACCAAACGACTGCAATGAGTTTACGGTGCATATAATATCCCCCCCGTGTTAATGCAACGTCCCGCGTATATGCAGCTCACCTTATCGCGCTCATCTTGCAAGTCTCTCTGCTCGGAAATTAATTTTCCGCGGCACCCGCCCGTCACCGCTTCTGCTCGAGAGCTCTCTGAGGCCTGCCTGCACCAACTCTCTCTCTCTCTCTCTCTCTCTCTCTCTCTCTGTTTGTATTATGTATGGGTATTAACGAAGAAGGGCGAACCGCTCCGGGATCAAATATTTAACACCCCCGCGTGATTCCTCCGCTGCCTCCCTGTAATCCGTCCCTCCTCGCGCCGGTTTCTCGCGTACCTAAATTGGTCCTCCAGGCGTGAACGCTGTCGAGAATCGTCCACCCCCGAGCGGTTGTACTATTCCTCGTTTCTTCGCTGTATTTAAAAACCCTGGCGTCGCTAACGGGGGAGATGGACGACGACGACGATGACGCCGCTCTCGAAATAACAACGATATTGTGTGATACAATTATGTGCCGCGCGCGCGGCCACGGCCGAGGATCCAAAACGAGCCAGTGGCTGTGTTATTATACGCGGGGAAGCTGGTGGGAACGAGCGGGCCCCCGTTACGATCTCAAAGAGACTCTAACGAGGAGCCGGGACGAAGGGTTGCGTGTATATATATATATATATATATATCTGTATATTTATGCGGAGGGGCCCCGCGTGATGCCGGTGCCGATTAAATTTCCACCGGGGCGCTCGCGCGCGTCCCTCCCTCGAAAACGAGCTCGTCGCTGCGCACAGAGAGAGAGAGGGAGCTCGCTGCTTCCCGCGTATCTATATAATACAGTACCATACACGGAGACGCGAATTTATATATCGGTGCAGGTGCATCTCGGTGCCTGGTCCAAAGGGCGCCTCTGGCGCGTGTGCAGGGCACGAAAAGCTCGTGCAGACGAAAACAAACGAAAGATCCCAAAAAAATGCAGGGGTTCGACGTTGTCAGCGATTACGTATATTCGTCGTCCCCCCGAATCGGGGGGGTTGGGGCATCCCAGCTAGTTTCCGGGCGAACCAGCTACGCTACCTGCACCTGTGATATACGTAGCTGGTTCGGGCAGAGTTGTCGCTGCACTGTTCGTGGGTGCACGCATGCACTAAATACCCCGTGGAGCTTCGATGCCTCCGCCTCCTCGCAAGGGTACTCTCTCTCTCTCTCGCTTTACACCTACGGATATAGGTACTTTCGAAGCTGTACCAGCAGCGAGCAATCAACCTCTACATGTATACCTATACTCTTCTTCGCCTCCGCGTCCGCGTACCACCTATCTATATACCCTGTTAGCTGGCCTCTCTCTCTCTCTCTCTCTCTCTCTCTGTGCCCCGTGGGTGTGTGCGCGCGGGTTCGCTCGGCGTGTGACGCTCAAATTACCTCCGTCCTCTCCCCTGGCCCCTCTCCCGCACCTACTCCTCTTCCTCCTTCGCCTGCGTCTGGCCGTCGAGCGGCAGCAGCTCTCCGCTACCTCCCCCCGTCCCCCCCCTCCCCCATCCTGCTGGCGACGTCGTCGTCGTCGTTTCTCTCTCCCGCCCCACACCCCAGCTGCGCGTTCTCTCTCCGGGGGCCATATAACGCGAACGAACGAACGAACGCCTCCTATCTCCCTCGCCCTCCGCTCTTATATACCACAGCCGCCCGAGGGAGAGAGCCAGCGCGAGCGAACGTAATATATACAGCGCGCGCGCACACACACACTCTTCCCCGCTCAGAAACGCGGCCAGCGGCAGACAGGCACCGCGGGTCACCGCCTCCCCCCCCCCGTTTGTCGTATAGTCATCGTCGCCGACGTCGTCGTCGTCGTCGGACCTCGAAGAGCGCGACGGCTTTTCCGTCCCCACCCCCCTTTCTCCCCCTCGCTCGCGCAGTGGGCGAGCACTATATACATCTTCCCCACCCCCCTCTCTCTGTCTTTCCTCGGGAGTATATATACGTAACTCCTCGCGCGCCGGCCAAGAGAGAGAAAGAAGAGAGGAGGCAGATATTGTCTTCCCGAGGAGTGGCTCGCTCTCCTTGCCGGGCTATACTGTACTCGCCCCCCCCCCCTTTTGTTATTAGTCCAGCGCGTGCAGGCAGCCCTAAATTCGCTCGCGAGGAGCCCGCTGGTAACGGACAAATTTCGCGCGGAGATACGCTCCCTCCCCCCGCCGCCGCTTCCCTTCGGGCGATGTAGGGTCGACTGTGGGGGGGGGGGGGGGGCGGAACCGGGGGGGGGGGGGGGGGGGGAGAAACTCGAGGCTGGCCGATGAGGGCAGTATATAGCTTCTGGGTGGCGAACGGACGAGCGAGCGAGCCCCGGGAAATAAGAGAGAGAGCGCCCTTACTTCCCTTATTTCTCCCTGGCTCCCTGTCCACAGCCTTTCCCTCACCGTCGCCGCGGACGCCGAGGCTTTTTGCCCATACTCGCGCGGGGACTCTCTTTCCCTCCTTTTTTTTCATTTCGTCGGCACCGTTCGGCCCCGGCTCGCTCGCTCGCTCGTCATTCTCCTCCCCCGTGTAATTCGGCCGGCTAGGCTGTACTGCTGCAGCAGGTGTCGATCGGCAGATTGCGCGGGTATATACAATGTTTCGCCGTCCTTTTCTCCCATCGCCCTCGAGCTCCTGTGTACAACCGATGATCGCTTCGTCCGTTATGGAGTTGAGCCCTCTCCGCGCTAGTATGGGCTTATTGTAGTGAGAAAGTAGGCGTTCGAGCGAGCAAATTGTGATTACACCGCGGGTACACACGTACGTGCCGTTGTAGATTGTTAATTTTAACGCTCTCTCTCTCTCTCTCTCTCTCTACGGTGAATCAATGCGAAAGGCGGTGAGTCGATGTCGGATCGTTTTTGGAAGCGCGTCGAAGAAAACCCGGATTGAGGGTAAATAACCGGTGGGTGAGGAAAAACGAACAAACAAAAAAATAACTCGATAACGGTAGGTCGTCCAAGCCGGTCGATCTAAATTACGAGCGTAACGCGTGATAAATCCAGTCCCCGTGGCACGCGAATGGAGAAGAAGAATGAGAGGGGGAGGAGCAAAAAAAAAAACGAACGGGTGCGGAGGAGTTTAGCGAGCGTTTTTCCAGAGAAAGAGAGAGAGAGCCGTTTTATTATACTTGCTAATATTTCATTGGCGCAACAAGTAGTGTGTATTTCTTTGCGGAAAAAGTTTCGCTTTTATCGAGCGAACTCCCTCCCCCGCCCCACCCCTGGACTTTTACTTTCGTCGGGCTGAACTTTTACGAGCGGGGGCGGCTTTCGAAGCTGTATACAGGGCATAGCTATTTTTATTTTCATTCCGAGATTCGGGCTGGATTCCGGAGTGACAGAAAAAACGGTCCTTCGTACCATATACACTCCATGGTCCGTGATTTTTCATCGGGCTTCGTTGTTGGACATCCTCGTTCGCGATGAACGGAACAAAGTGTTCATCCAAATGTTTAATCGACGTTAAAAAAAAAAAAAAAAAAACCCCGCCCCCCAGAAATTTCTACGCTATTTTCCGACGAGCTACGCCGACCCAGATAACATATTCCCGAGACGCAACGCCAACCCAGAAAACAAAACCAACAAAAAAAAAGAGAAAAAGAAAAAAAAACAAAAAAAAAAAAAAAAAAAAAAAACTTCACCTAGCAGCGTCCGAGCGAGAGTTTCGAAAATAATCCGACCTCGCAGTGTCGCGAGCGAGTTGGCCAATCTTCACCGCGAAGGCGAGGCGCGAGCCTCTTTTTTTCCCCCATACGGTATATAGCTGCTTCCCGCGTCACGAAGGCCTAAAAAACCGCGTCGAGGAGGATGGAAAAAAAGAAAGAAAGTAGCAGCAGCAGGAGTATACAGGGCGCGGCGTCGTTGTTACGTATGCATGATGCGGGAGAGTCCCCTGCTCCGGAGCGCGCGTTGCGCAGCTGGTGCGCGAAAAATTCCGTCGCGCCCGTAGGTATATTATACATGTACAATACTTGCTGGTACGGCCGCGCGTTGCGCAGGTATATATACATCACCGTGCACAAGCGCGCGTGTATACGAATGTGTGTAATATGTGCGCTGGGGCGCGAGCGTCGCCATCGGCCTCGAAAAAGGAGAAGGGTAGGCCCGCGTGCGTGGCGCGCGATCAAAATTGTCGGGTGGCAGCGGCAGCAGTTTTTTTCTCCCCCTCGGCCGTGCGGCTCTTTATTGTTTCCGAGGGGAAAAAAAATCGAGGCTGTTTTGGTAGCGAGCCTGTATGATAATGGCCGCATCGGATCACCTCGCGCGGTGCGGGTAAAATATCTTGGAGCAGTGTTTGTGCTTCTATGACATAATAGTGACTCCCCGGGTGTCCCTTTTCTCTTTTCATCTTCTCGAGATCCCCGTAGGTGTTCCCGAAAACCGCTCGCTCGAGCGAGATAAATAATGCTGCGTGTTATATAATGTATGTCGAACGGGGAAACAATATCCGCACCCTCGATTAGATATTGTACAACACAATGTGTGTGTGCCGCTTTTGTGCCATTTCTATTTGTACGGGTGTGCGTGAGTGCTATACGTGCCTTGCGGTGGATGGGGCGAGGAGAGACGAGTTGTCTACACCCGACGGAACTGCGGCTGTAATGTGATACGGCTTTCGATGTGGATTTATACAGGTGATAAGCGATTTGCTCCGTATGATAAAATACTCGTATGTACGCGATGCGTACATCATGCTGACTCGAGCCGAGAAAAAAATACGCCCGCAGGATAAGTGACTCCTTGAATCGTCCCTCCCCGGCTTCGCTCTCTCTCTCTCTCTCTCTCTCTCTCTCTCTCTATGACTATTATTGGTTAAGGGATACCGTTGGATTCAGTGACGTTTGACTTGTACATAAACTTAATGAAGCTTTTCAGTTTTGATTTCTTTTTTTTTTTTTAACTATTAAACTTTTTGGCTTTTGCCAGTTGCGCCTTCGTTAGGCACTGTATAATGTGTATGGCTACCACGGACCACGAGTCCTTAGCCAGAATAAATTTAATTCATTCATTCATTCATTCTCTCTTCTTACACTCGTTATAAATTTGTTTCATTTTATCAAACATGTTTTTGAAAATATAGCGAGCCTGCGCGCTCATTGATCATGAGGCTTAACAGCCGGCTTGTAAGAAATATTGCAAAGGCTATCATGGACCACCTGTCCATAGCCTGAAATAAATACTCTGACTCTGAGTCTTCTTACACTTGCCTCTTCGACACTGGTGTTGCAGCCGAGGATGACCGTAGCGAGGATCTCTCGTGCGTTGTGCTGGCGTATATAGTAACAATGCACACACTGCACCCGAAAGATATGATGTACCTCGAATATTTGGTTTGCGCTAGGTAAAACGTTCCTCGGTCGATGATTCGACCGTTGGCACTTTTTTTTTATTGTTTCTTTCCGGCTCATTACCTTCCGAGCTGCACCAAACACCTACGAATCTGCAGGATATGACGACGCCGCGAAAATGAGAGCCCCGCAGGTTTACACAACAGACTGCACGGCAGCTGAGAGCAGGAGGCCCCTCGAATGGTTGCACGGCGAGCCGGAGGCGGGGCGCAGGAGACGGGTATAAAGGGAAGACGGGTGTGGAGAAAAAAAGAAAAAAGGGTGCACAGACGACGACGACGACGCGCCCCCGCCAGAGAGAGAGAGGAGGGAGAGACACGGGATATTCGCAAGGGGCGGCGGCTCGCGAAGATGAGTAAGGTGGAGGAGTCTCGTTCGTTCGCTCGCGTCTCCGATATTGTGTGTGTGTGTGTGTACATACACACGCCTTATGTACGTAAGGAGGAGCGTGCGGAGGAGAGGCCCTCGTTTCAGCCGCGATCGCGGGAGCCGGTATGTACACGGTACCTATACAGGGTGTATGCAAAACGAGAGCCCCGCACGCGCGCTCTCGGAGAGCACCGTCGCGTGGATAGCCTGGCCACGTCCGTGACAGTATATAGCTCGTGCATGTATGGCTGGTTCGCGATCGATGCACGCCTATAGCACGTCCCTCCCCCCACGCTCATCTGGCTGCTGCTGCTGCTGCTGCTGCTGCTGGCGTTCCGATTTTTTCGCGTGCCGATGTACCGTACAGGTATATAAAGGAGCTAGCTCTCGGCGCAGACTGCTCCGCCGAAAAATTTCCTCTGGCCGCGAGCACCAGCGACGGCGAAGGGAGGCAGGAGGAAAGAAGGAGGAAAAAAAATAAGAGAGAGACGAAGACCTCGCGGTGTATATATATACCGACTCGCGCGCGACGACCGGTCGGTATACACATATATAGGTGGAGGTATAGTTGGCAGGAAGCGGCTATTAGAGCGAGCGAGACGGTCCCCTGTCTCTCTAGACGTTCGTTCCCTGCGGCGCAGGTCTTTTTTTTTTTTCTTCTTTTTTTCTTTTTCTGTCGATACAGATGTACAAGGCAGATTATACGGGGGGGTAGGGGAGAGGAGAATCATTGCAACTGCAGGCGGAGGATATTACTGTACGTGATGCTGCTGTAAGTAGGTGTATCGCGAGCGAGCGAATGAATGGACGGGTTGTGATGTGCGCCGATCGGACGGGTGTACCTAGATGTGTCGCGGGTGGCATGATGGGGTATGTGGGTAACGAGCGAGGATGTCAATGATAAAAGAGAGACGCGGCTCTTCTTTGTGACTGTACCCTACTTTGCTCCGCTGGTTTTGGGGAGACCGCTGCGCCTTTTTCTTTTTTTTTGGCAGGATACCGAGGCCGCGGAAGTGCCTTGAGTCTTCATCGGAACAAAAAGTATGACGATACGCTATATGACTGTATTGTGGTCCGTGCAGTGCACACAATTTTTACCCTCAACTTGAATTTTATATTAAATGTAAAATCAACGTTGCGTGTTCTCGTGATCTGATATTATGGTTTGTAATCGAAGAAGTTTTACCGAGGCAAAGATATTTTTGATCCCTATTCTACTGAGATCTAGGAAAAAAATTTTTTTTCAGGCATAATTTTGCAAATTAACGTTCAGCGTGAAAGAAAGTTATTGATCTCCTTTTTGAACATGTGTGATTGTACGTTTGTTTTTGCAGGTTCCCGTGACAAGTGTATCCTACGTTTACAAATTCAGCCACTCGTTCGGGAGAAAACTTGCTTGACTGGATCGAATCTTTTTTTTGTCCGCGTGTACCTTTTATCCCAAACGCCCCCGAAAAGAAACGGGGTCCAACGTCCCCGGGAGGCGAAAAATCGCGGACCTCTGGTTCATGCACCCCTCGGAATCAGGGTGCGCGCGCGCGACGACCGATGCCCCGAGAGTTGAGTTTCGTTGATCTTTGAAAGCCTGATTCAACGTCGACTAGTGTGTATAAGTCGCGGGGCACGCCGGACAAGTGCGACATTACAACGCGTGCCCCCTCCCCCCTTTGGACTTGAGTAATGGGAAAAGTGGAGGCGAGGGAGTGCCCGAATCGTGGGGTATCGCGGAAAATTCGCAAACCCTGTTCAACGGGGGAACGAACGAACGAGCGGCTGTAATCGTGTGTGGCTGCGCGGGCGCACGCAAGTGGAGGGGAATCGGCGTATAATGCAGGAAAAGGAGCGGCCCTCGGGCATTCCTCGGCGGTGACGGCCGATCTTCGTTTTTCCCGCTCGGCGAGATGCGCCACTATATTAGGTACGTCACACCAACTGCGCAGCCGGCGACGCATCCGCGATCGGCCCGGGAAAGCGAGAAAGGAGGTCCGCAGGGGGAGGGCAATAAAGGGGACGCGCTCCTCGGAGGGAAAGACTAATGCGCTCGGGCAACTGGACGGCGGCGGCGGCCCCCTTTACGCGGAAATCCACGGACAATGGGGGCCCGCAGTCTCGCGCGGCGTTCTATAGCCCTGACTTCTTTAAGAGGAGCTCGGTGGCGGTGGTTGTTCTTGTTGCTGTTGTTGTTGTTATATGGTCCAAGTGTGTCGTCCCCGGCGTGCCGGCAGCGCTACGAAATCCTGTAATAGTAAAAAGAGCGATCGAGGTCGTAAACGCGGACAAAGGGCGACTCCGACTGCTGCTTCAGGGATGGAGGTGGAGTCGGGGCCGCTGCGAGGGTTTTATAATCTGCTGCCGATGTGCACGCGTAGGTATACGCGCCGCGAGGAGGCTTAAGCCAATAATAATAAACCAAAAGCGTCTCGAGCGTGTATAAAGGGGGGTGGGGGGGGACGGTGCGCGAGTACCTATATATAGAGCGTAATATAGCGCGCGCTCTAATGCAGCTGTGCGCACCTGAGGGAGGGCATGGGTATATTCATGGGTATATTATACTTCGGTACGTTGGATCGTATATGTAGAGTGTGGCCGGATTACTGTTATGACATCGGGGCAGGCAGGGGGGGGGCAATATATCACACGACCGGAGCATATATTGCGGACATCCGCTGCTCTTCGCGTGCCGCCGAGCCGCGGAATGCGCGACACTTTTCTTCCCCGATGGCAGTCCGTCAGCGTCGTCTCTACAGCGCTAGCTGTAAAAATTATACGTGCAATGGTAACACTGCGATGGCACGTTTTGTCTTTGGCCGTTGCTCTCGTGGTGGTGGTAGTGGTGGTGTGTGTGCGTGTGTGTGTGTTGTAAATTTTACCGTTGGTGGTTGCTGGTGTTCATATCAGTCACGCACGCCAAAGTCAAAGTCATCGATGCGAGTTTTTCTCGTGCGTTAACGGGGTAGATGAAAATTATGCGTCATTTCGGTCAAAGGGCTACGACGGCTGTATATCCCACCAAAGTTGAAACGCATCTATAGTGCGCAGTATTATGGTTGTTAAGTACATACGTGTCTGTCGAATACTGTTATATCGTTATACAAGCTCTGTACGGTTTCGATGTTGAGCGCACAGTTTACGCACCTATATGTGTGAAAATTAATCATCCACCCCTCGAGCGTGCAGACTCTCGACATTTTGACTATGTCTCGGGTGCTATCTCGAAGTACTTCATCATCAGTTTCAAACTGATCGTGCGCACATTGTATTAATGATAGAGGTGTATGGACGTTGTTATGCGTTGTTTTCATCACAGCTCGAATGTCGAGAAAGTCACCGCTTTAATTGACACGTGGTCGAATTTTTTATTGCACGCGTGCGTTCAAAGTTGCAAATTAACGGGGAGACTTTGCGCTGTGCGCTACTATGTACTCTGCAAATACTCCCACGTATATATTCGCGCGCGTGACTTTCTCTGCTTCAGATGTATATTGGACAGCTGCAGAGCTGCACTGTATACACCGCTTGGACACCGATACGTGCGCCGGGACACGTAGAGCGCATAAGCGCGGATCGAGAATATTGGGCCGTTATTGGGGCGTGACGCGGAGTACGGGGCGGATATGGATGGATGTGCGCGTATGTGCGTGTAAGGTTGTGAGAATGACGTATATATGTGGCGCGAATATATATATACAGTAAGGGAAGTGAGTGGGATGAGAGAGGAGATGGATCATGTGAGTTAGCAGAGCCGCGTACGTATATTGTGTATATTTTTTTTTTTTTTTTTTTTTTTAAAAATAAATACCTACGAACGTAGTGTATTTATTTTTAGGCTTTATTGTAAACTTAGTACATATAGCCTTACTCGCATGAGGCACATTTTAACATTAC